>JAOBYE010465974.1:0-13568 GCA_025403585.1 Parazoanthus swiftii | reverse complement strand
CGTGAAGTTATTTTACTCTGTAATTAAGTTCATTGTTTTGTAACGTTCTCGTTGACGTTCCCGTCCTCGTTGCTTAATAGAGAGCTTAAGTCAGTCGGTTACTGAGACAACCAACATTCCCCTTGCCCCCCCCCCCCCTTTCCTTAGGCTAAAATTCTTCAAACATTCGCAAACTATCCTCCTCGTCGCGAAACAACAACGTTTCTGTTTACGTAGCAACGCAAAAACAACTTAGTAAACTGAGGGAATGGCAAAACAAATTACACACGGAAAACAAAGATTGTAGTTGTTGTTGAGGGTTAAAAACGAGTCTTGTGTAATGACAGGCTTTTATTTTGTGGGGAATTAGCTTACATAGTCCCGTCTTAGTTTCCAGTAGAGGCCAAACGTCCACTTTAGCTCAACCGAGCGGGACTGTTTTCTCTTCACAAAAAGTCAAGCTAAAAGAGAGCGAGTTACATGGTACCTTGTTCTTTATCAATTACAAACAAAAGGACACATAACTGAAACAATAGAGAAACGCTAACAATTGGACGGTGAAGTATTAAAGGTTAGTTAGCTATAGAAAACCAAATCTGAAAGAAACCGAATTGATACTGCCACGTGACACTTGTAATGTCAACAGGTATTATTGGAGACTGTATATGGTGTGAGAACCAACTGTCCTGCATTCAAAGTTCTGGGAATGCGAGAACCTTCATAAGATTTGTGGTGGGTGTTTGATGATGGAGGGGTTGGCGCATTGGTAAGATCTCAGCCTCACAACCCTAAGGTCCCTGGTTCAATCCCCGGCCTGGTCGAGGGTTGAACATTTGGCTGACCTTCTTTCCCGCCAAAGTTCACTCAGCTTTCCATCCTTCCGAGGTCGGTGAAATGAGTACCAGCATACATGGAACGCATTAAAGCGGCTGCTAGAAGCGCCTATATATGTGCTTTCGGTCCGTCATTGTAATGCGCCTTTGGGTACATTCATATGAAGAAGGCGCAATATAAGTGCACCACTTTACTTTTACTTTACTTTTTTTTTTATTTGCACACTAGACGAGATCAAGGATGATGGAAAGGTGAACTTTCCTGCAGCTGGATGCGGCGCAAGTCTCCGAAAGTTGTCCGAACTTGAAAACCAACCCGTTTACATTTTCGTTGATAACTCAAATATCTGGACAGAAGCAAAGAAGAAAGTGGCCAAGGAGCTACAACTGAGGTGCTCAGAAGACCCACGAGTAAGAATACACGCCGGCAAATTAGCTGATGTGGTGTCACAAGGCAGGCATATAGTTAGGAGAAAACTGTATGGCTCGGAACCGCCGCCGATTTACAGTGTTTGGGAGAAAATTAAAGAGAACAAGTTTGAAGTTGAGATCTTCAAAAGAAGTAAAATTACAAGAAAAGAGAAACAAGTGGATCAACAGTTAGTCGCTGATGTCACAGAAACGGTCTGTGATCACAGCAACTCTAAGGGAATCATTGCCATTGTTTGCGGTGATGCCGATGTTCTCCCAGCAGTAAGAAAGACAATTGAAAATGGATGGAAATGCGAAGTGTGGATCTGGCAAAAAAGCTGTGCTCAGGCAATAAAAAATATGGAGAACGATCACCCTAATTTAATGAAAGTTGTCGTTCTTGATAACTACACGAAGGAAATCACTTTCAATAGCTACAGGTTAGATCGCAAGTGTTTTGACAGTGAAAAGAAGGAGACATCAGTGGTGATAGTTAAAGCCAATGAAGTATTTGACAACTTGGAACTGACGAACAACACTGACTGGCAAAATGAACTTTCTTCATATCTGAATTGGCCTTTTCAGTATTTACTTACTGGAGAAAAACATAGCTTTAACGATTTGGTGTTGGTTTTTCAAAACCTGGGTTCGCAGGTAAAGTTTGGCGACATAGTAAGGAAACTTCATGAACGCTACGGAGACAGAGCAAAACATTATTTCAGCTACTGCAACCCCATACAGCAGTCTACCTCCCAAACAGAAGTGATGCTATCGAATCAATTTGATGTACTTCAGGTTGAAGCGTTGGAAGGCTCTGCTTCAATCACAGATTCAAGTGAGACAGGAGCCACAGCAACTGAGAAAGAGCCTTTGAATGATGGTTTTCAAAGAGCCATCAATAGAAAACATAAAACAAATAGTGGATCAAGAACACATCAGCAGTATTCAGACCCATGTCCACACCGCGCCAAGTGCAAGGCAATCGATTGCCCTAATTTCCATACAAAAGAAGAAAGACAGTTTTTTAGGAGCGGTAGGAACAAATGTTATCCTTGTCATAAACGAAAAAGTTGCACAAAAGGAATCAAATGTATATTTGCACACGATGAAAATGATTCCTTCTGTCTCGTTTGTGGCAAGTGGGGCCATCTTGAGGGAAAGGCGAGAAAAGAAAAGTGTTTTCCAAAGGAGACCAAGCGGCGCAATTAACCTGTAGCGATGCCATACAGTTAGAATCAAAATCATTGAGGCACAAATTTAGAACTCAATCGTGAAGCGTTTGTTATAAACTGACATCGTTTGCAACATTTCATATATACCCATTGGGGTTTCAAATTAAATAGGATCTTGAGTGGACTTGAGAGATTAGTCGTTGAAGAGACGAGACATTATGATAGTTAGCTCATGTTTTGTGTCAATCTTTTCCACCCTTTCCGATTCCAAAACTGCACCATGGGTCATTTTATGAACAGTGCACGGAAATACACATTAAACTAAATCCACCAATGCAATTCACAAAGTCAAAGATTATTGTGAACACACTACGGCAGATGCAAGACGTTCAGTTCTATGAAAGATAACATTCCTATAAATTAACATTACCCTATATAGTAAGTCTCGCTTCGCTCGCTGCTGGACTCTCTCGTTTGCCGGCTTCGCCGGCCGCCGAATATTTCGATCAGAACAGCGAGTTTACCTCCGGTCTTCAGGGTAGCACGAACCTTTTCTGTACTATTTTGCCTACAGCAAAAGAATTTTAATAATTGTTACTCCGAAAGTTGGGGGAAGCATGCCTCCCCCCTCCACAAAGTTCCGCCAGCTCTGTTGAAGTCTTTACAACTGTTTCGAGACTATTACATACTGGTAACACAACCCTAAATACTGTCCGAAGTGTGCTGGACCTTTTTAAACAATTTGAGTCACTGGGAACGTTTTTAAGAGTTTTCTCAGCATACTGAAACTTTCCAGGTTTTTGTGAAGTTTTTCCAAAAATTTTGAAAATCGTTTACAGTGGATCCCTTTGATAATAAACATTTTCTTTAAAAAAATTAGACCATTTAACGGTTAACTGTAAATATTATCTGTAGCAGGGCACTTAGGGAGAATAGATCGTACTAATTGAGTGTTCCTGCTGAATAAGCAAAGCTTATTATTATTAATCCAATTTTTTTCGTTTTTAAAATACTAATCACCAGCAAACTTGCAATACTAATCAGGGAGGTTGCTATTTTTTCGGAAATAATCTACGACACATTTCTAACAGGCCAAAGAAAAATGGCGAGTGCAGTCAAGCAGCCCTTGACAAGAAAGCCTTTCGCACGGCCACGTCCGCGTATGATCACGTGAGCTTTGAACACTGTTGTCCATGCTCTGCAATCATTTTTCTCATCAATCGGGACGATCTTTTCAACTTTTCCAACCTATTGAATATGAATATTTTAAAAACACATCTGCAGCAGAAAAATTAGAGCCAGTCCCCCTTTGATAACTCTCACATGTAGCGTAGCAGAGCATCTTCAATCACATGGGCAAAAACAGTCTGGCATGCAACTTTATGATCGTGGATTATTGTATTTCAATTCTAATTAATGCTATGATGGACAAATCACTCCATACGTTTTTGGATTAGCGCTAAACCAGGGTTAAGACCTTAAGATCTCTGGATACCAAATTCAGCAAAGTGTATTCGAGTTTCACCAGATGCTGTTCGTTGAAGTTTCTCAAACTCATTAATTATTCATGGTTCGGGCCAATTTATAATACGACTTTGCTAAAGCACACGTGAACGTATTCTTCGTCATCATTCAATTACGCATATAAAAAAATCGTAATGAAAGCCCCACGGGGTAAGAATGACTGTCATATACATACTGTATTGTTTGTTCCTTCTTCATTGAATTTTTGCATATTGAAAATACAGCTGTAAAAATTGCATTACCGTAATTGCAATAATATTTCCGCATTACCGTTTTTACTCGATTAAGCCCCGCTCCCGAATAAGCCCTGCCCCCAAATAAGCCCCGCACTAGTAAGACCAAAAATTAAATAAGCCCCGCCCCCGAATAAGCCCCGCACCCCAGTGGCCGATGCGGGGCTTATTCGAAACACTGAAGATGGTTTAAAAAGAAGAAGCGAAAGAACACAGTGTCGAGTTTTATATTAACACCGGGTATTTATTGCAATGTTTTACAACATTTTTTAGTTCAAGATGTGTATATTTCAGCCTCTTTTTCTGCAGCTCTGCCATTATAGGAGAGAATTTGCCACCTAATTTGGGGTGCAAAAGCTCGTGCCTCAAAAATCCCGCGGGGCTTAATCGAGTAAATACGGCTCACAAATTTTCATACATTTGCTGCATACAGTTGAGCGTAGTTCGGAAATGGGCTATTCGATTAAAGGTGACTGTTAAATCTAGTGTAGCTTCACCTTGTCCAAGGCACATATGTAATAACTGGTCACAAATGTAATAAAGATCACAATTGTAATAATATTTGGTCACAAATGTAATAAAGGTCACAATTACAACATTCGGTCACAAATGAAATAAAGATCACAATTATAATAACATTTGGTCACAAAGGCAATAATCATCTGGAAAAGGTAGATAAAACAAGTAAAAAACAAAACTTGACCACAGCAGAATTAGAAACAACGCAAACATCACCTGTCAATCAAACTGCGTGACGTCATTAATCAAGTGATTAGAAAGCTCTGTTCCCTTTGAATATATGGACACATTTTTATTTCATAAATATTTGTTTAAGTTTGAGTCGAGCAATTTGGAATCACAAAATTATCTTCAATAACAAAAGTAGCCTCCGATTACAAGCCCAAAGGAAAGTCCATAGAATGCCGAGTTTAAAGCCGAGGGCGTATTTTCATAACAAATATTATGATAGACTTAACTTTATTATAGTTATTAAAGAGCTGTCAGTTTATGTATGCAAATCTGAAATTAACGCGTTTAAGGTGAACAAAATGTAAACATTTTGTAGCTGTAATTATCCCTAATTACACCACAAGATTAAATGGTCTGTCCTTCCCTCTTCCCTGGAAGCGATTCCGAGTCGAGTTTTGCATTTTAGGGTTTCAGGAAAAAGAAGGCAATTGTCTTCGTTGAGTTTACAGTAGACTCTCGAAATATAAAGCTAGCTTAATTCAATATTCGTACTATCACAGTAAGAAACTAATTTTGTTTAGAATCTGTTTTTTTAAATTCGTCCATTTCCCCCCTTTTCTTACCAATTATTGACCTTTACGACCACGAATCAGTTTTTTCTGGTTCTCCGCTACTCCATTGTTTACTTTTGCTTTATCATTCTTTTAAATTATCCAGTGGAGTATTTTGCAGTTGCTTCTACAGCAAGCGCATTCTAGCGTATGAAGCATTAAACAAAATGAACACTGAAATAGTTTACAGAGAGATTTGTGACAGTTTTGAACTGAACACAATACTTTATTGGAGCCTTGTGATCTGTTGCGCTGATACACTGGCATAATCAAAAAGCTGGATGTAAATTGGATAAAAAAAATGATTGATGCTGCAGAAAACTTAGAACTGATATGACACCAAATGATATACCCTAGCTCTGTCTATACCGTCAAGGGTCATCTTCAACCACCTACAAACGCACAATTAACCTTACTTTACTCGTTTAGGCCGGGCCGCAGCAAAGGGAGGTGCCAAGGGGCCCGTGCCCCATCCCCATTTTTTTCCCCAACAAATGTGTCAAGGTCAGCAAATTGCCCAAAGTCTGAGAAAAACTGGAATGTTTTGCTAGTTTTAGACACTGATTTTGCTTCAAATGGCGTTTAAAACCCAGGAAATACGTTTTCAGATAAACTGATTTAAAAAATTTCCCGGGGGAACATGCCCCTGGACCCCCCTCAGAAGGCTAGCACTTTCAGCTTTTGGCAATGCCCCCAATTTTCAAAGGCTTGCTACGGAACTGTTAGGATGACCATACCGCGGTTGACAAACGAAACTAACCGTTGTCGTAGATTGTTGTTTCAAAACCCAAGGGGTAAATGTATAGCATGTATGGCCTTCTTTATTAATCGTTGCACATGCCTATACTGTAGGCAGAGATGATATTTTTTTTATCAAAAACGTTTTTACGCTGTACGTAACACCAGTCCTTCATGTAGGTAAGATCAAAAACATAATTCAAGAAAGATTGCTGTTTGAAAGTCCAAAACATTTAACTCATACGAAAAAAGGGAATTCTTGGAATATCTCAAACACGCAATACTTCTCATGTGGTTACATAGTGCAGTTTAAATCATGTTTTAAGTTTGGAAAGAGCAATCTTTCTTGAAATAGGTGTATATGATTCGGTTACTCATCATGACTGATAAAGTAGATGCACCTTCAACACCAAAAACCTGTGCATCAATGTCTGGGTAGGCATACCACTTGAGAATGTGTTAAATGTTTGATTGTTTGGTTGCTGTTTAAAATGTTTGGTTGCCGTTTGAAAGCCTAAAACATTTAAATCATAAACACAAGGGAATTCTTGGAATATTTCAAACATGCAATACATTCTTGGCATGCCTGCCCGAATACAGCTCACGATGCAGTTCAAATCATGTTTTACGTTTGGAAAGAGCAATCCTTCTTGAAATAGGTGTTTGCAATTCGGTTACTCATCATGATTGACGATGTAGCTGCATCAGTGTCTGGGCGGAGTGAAACTCCCTGAAAGCACATTTACAACTTGACTAACAAAAAGCTAATAAAAAAAACAACCGTGTAAACGATGAGCAGTGACAGCACACTTTGGTAAATAAAATAAAAAGAGTAACAATGGTAAAACAGAGACCATGGGGATCGAGATACGAAGAAAGGGAGCTCTCGTTCTTTACCCAGCTGGGTTCCAATCTCCATACTTGTCACTCTGCCTAATCTTGCTACTTGAACGAGCGACAGCATTGTTTCAGCATGGAGGATTCTATGGGCGGCGTGGCAGCGAGCTGTCAAATACGTTACGGTATAATGCACAAAACAAAACTGAGTTGTGTCGAATGTCTCTTCCAGTGCAAAAAACTGAAAAGACTCCATCAAAACATCCAATCCTGCCAACCATGTCCGCTGTTACATATCGGCTGCAGTAACTCTTTATGGATTGGCTTTTTGTAGAAAATACACGACGATTAAAAGTGAAGTATTATAGATCCTGTGTCAGTCTATTATGATCAGCTCATCAATGCCCCAGTCCTCGTGGCTTCCATCTGGTAGGTACCGTCGAATGATAATTGGAATCTTTCTCGCCCTGAAAACGAGTGATGTTTTTAAGTGAAACAACTTAGTTAAAAAAATGAAAAACTGGAATGTAGGTCATCTTGCACATAGATATAATGATATAAACGTGATAAGTTGAAGTGCTGTACAAATATCCCAAAAAAGTTCCTTCTAAGCGATAACCCCTACACAGAGAAAGAGAAAAAATCTCGGACCTCGGCGGCATTCGAACCTACGGCCTCCTTTGCTCTACAAATTGGCCAAAAGGGGGAATTTAGCAACTTGTCACTTGGCGTGTTTTTGGGTTGACACCAAAAGCAACACACTTCTTTCGATGAGGCATTGGGTTGTTCCATTTGTATTATGCCAGAAGCCCCTAAGTGATTAAATATGTGATGGTATATATTTAAGTATACTTGGCAATTATTCTCCAATTTCGAGAGCATTATCACACGATCTAAAAGAGGCTTTCCCCATTCCAAGACGTCTCTTAATACTGAATTTGTACATTTTTTTAAAATCAAATTTCTACGATTTTCGTTGCAAGGCATATTTGGAAAACCGCTGACGTAAAGAACTGAAAACATCCCGAGAACTGCTAAATTCTGACCTTCAGATGTTTGAAAGGAATTATTAAAAAGATCAAAAGTTCAGGATTTCCCAACAGTTTCGATTAGGCTAAATTTTAGCGGCACTACCACAACTGTTACTATAAAAACTAATTTAAAGGCCATTAGTTATTGCCAATGGAAAGTTTTTAAAATTTGACAGAATACGAACACGACAATCATATTTTAAAACCTTTTATGAGGTAGCTACATGCATTTGTACCGTGTTTACTCGAACAATCACCGATCCTGAATTAGCGCTGCACCAGTGAGCCAAAAATAAAATTAATGTCGCACACCAGTTTCCGATACAGTGCTTATTTGAAACATGTAGAATATTTTAGCTGATTGATATATAAAAGAAAAAGAACAAAGTTGTACGTTTTACGTTTACTCTGGGAATTTATTGCATGTTGTACTTGCTATTGCACTGATCTCAATGTAAGTTTGCAAAATAAATTCTCATTGCAGGTGATAAGTCACAAGTCATCTCATTTGGATTGCAAAAATTCGTATTTTAAACAAGAGCTGCACCCAAATAAATGCTGCACCAAGAAATAAAAAAATCACAAAAGCATCATGACACTTAATCGAGTAAATACGGTATGTTGGTCTGAAAACTGTCAGGGGGAAAACTGGCGAAAAAAAATTCTTGTTTCTAGTCACACCTCAGCATTCATGCATATCTAGGTTCACTTGTGCTCAAAAATTGGTTATTATAGATGCTTTTGAAAGAGTCTAGTCAACTTACACTGTAGAGACCTGTTCATGAGTACAGATATTGTTTTCTGTACTGTTTCACAACTAAACGGTTTATTGGTTAAACTCGACTTTAAACTTAAGAACTTTCTACTAGGCTTTCCCAGGTTTTCCATGGTCTACATGAGTCTTGTTGTTAGCAACTTACTTCAACTCTTTTTGTGCAATTTGCAGTGGATCCGTTTCACCCTCAATCTCCACCATAACCGGTGCTCCCATACTGAAATATGGCACAAAACATTGACACAAGTTCAGCAAGCACCTCATGCATAAACAAGGTTCTTATGAATTACACAAAAAAAAATGTAGTTGGTGATTAAGAAATGGTAAGTAGTGACAGTAGTTGAGCTTACGCAAGTTATAAATGTATTACCTTATTTGTAAGGCCCTTGTTCCTAATACCCTTGCTCTCTCATACTTGGTCATGTAAGGAGTTGTAATCCGTTTGGTTGATTCTTGGCCTTCTTCTGTTTAATATGCAAAATTCAAAAGTTGAGAATCTGTATATAACCGTATATACATGTGTATAACTTCAGTTAACACAGAGCAAGCTAAAGTTGACAAGATTACTTTAATCTATAACTCACAGTATACATCACATCAGTCATGAATTGAAATTCCCAAATAGCACTCGATATAGTGCTATACATGTAGCTCACACATCCCTCATTAATTCATCCAGCATGAAACACTTCATTTTTCTTTTCAACATTTGTGAAATACCTGTTAAAAATTTGGTCAAAACAAAACTTGTCTTGAACAAGTTTTATACTGGTGTCAAATGTTGTGCAGTTTGCACATTTGATATAAGCTGAGTCTGCTATGAGCCAACTATTCTATGAGACTGGTCTAAGACTTGCTCAACTATGGTGTGATCTCTCATTTGATTCATTGACCTGCTAACTAGAAAAATAACTCAATTTTAGCAGAGCCTACCTTTTGCATTAGTTGAGTGCATAAAATATTGGATCTGTTAGCAGGTTACACTCAACAGCTTTGAATGTAATACAGCAAAGGATTAAAGTTTATTATGACCTAATGTTCAAATGGATTTTTTCTGTACTGTACCTGATGCTGGCAGAATTTCAACATGCTCACCGCCTTCTGTTGCCTAATTAATATTGTACCAAAAAGGAAAATTTATGCAAGTTTTAGTAACAAAATTGTGAAACAATGTGGGCTTTGGTCTTAAATTATGATAAACAAAATGAAAGTGACAACATATATGCTGATAAACTTTGTTACTGCAACTAACAATTATACATTTTCTAAGTCCCTGTCGTCACAGTGAAGAACAGAAAACATAATGCTTAATTATAAACTCAAACTTTCATCCCCACAAAGCTCATTAACATCTATCTTCTCCCTATAGTGTCAGTATAAAATAAGTTGTCAATACTTTTGAGAACTGGTTACTCGATCAACCACTCCAAACTCTGTCTACATATTACAAGTGTGACCGGCCGGGTGGTCGAGGTTCTTTTATAGTTGTAGTTTGTGTGAAACTACTGTTTTGGTTGTGACAGTGAGTTCAAATAAAACAAACATAAAAGAGGAGCAGAGCTCAAACAACACAACTGAACACAACAAATCCTGGAGCAGAACTAAATTATAATTTGTGACACACTTGTCAAATACAGATGTACACATCAAGTAACGTGAGCTGCAAACCACGTTGGAAAACTTAAATTACTGTGTATTGACAGTGTTTTTCTTAAGGCTTGGGAAATGGGGTACATTAAGTGGGAAAGCAGGTACACCTGGGTTGGAAGTCATCAAGGGCCAAAGGTACAAGCATCTAGAGGGGTCTGGGGGCATCCCCCAGAACATTTTTGAAATTTAGAGTCCTGGAAAATGATGCAATTTTGTGCATCTGGCGAATTTAAAAAAACTTGCCAAATGCCATTGCTGGGGAAAGGCGGTACAGCTACAGGGGAACGTCGGTACAATGTACTGGTGTACCGGCCTTAAGAAAAACACTGATTGAGATATCAAAAACTGAATACTGTTTGAAATCCAGGAAACTACGGACCACATCTCTATTACACTGTGGAACAAATACACTACGCAATGTCTCCTGTAAAATCCTATTTACACACTGCACTCGAGAAAACATACAGATAAACAAATGGATCCTATGTGAGGCTAATCTGTGACATCTCAAAAATGCAGTTCGACTTTAAATCGTTTTAAGTTTGAGTTACAAACTCAACTTGGCTACACAATGATATGAAAAATTCTCCTTGACCTTATGTATAAAGATGTGTATTAAGTACTTACTTAAGTCTTAATTTAGAGAACTGCATTATTTAATTAACACTTTAAGAAGGGAAAGGGTCAAAATAGAATTAGCCTCTTTTCTGTCAAAATGGTCCACAAGTGAAACAAATTAATCTATAACTGCGAGCTTGTACCTCTAAGTCTTCTACGTCCTCAAGGGGCTTGTCCAAGTCATCAACGTCCTCATCCACATCATCAAACCTGGTACGAAAAGGATCCTTCTTGTTATTCAAGTCAAAATTATGTTATTTAGTCAGTGAATTATCACTTACAAGCATTTGTAATGGTTTTTACCATGGTTTTTGTACATACATGTAGAAAGTGATCAAACTTTAACATGCCCAAAGTTGGTACACAAGAAAAGCGTGGATGTGTGAAAAACTTGTAAAATTCCGAGACAATAAGTTCTTGGCCGCCTTGGGAGCTACATGCCTTGTGTTAGTTTGTCTATGATGAGCATCCGAAGCAAGCGAGAAATAGGCCATCGCTAAACCCAATCAAATCACTCAACGGACAACACAAAATGACGTAGAGTGACTTAACATACTTTATCAATTAATCTGATTTTTTATTTCATGTCTGGTGTCCACAGCGACAGGATTGACAATAGAGTATTTATGGAGGATATTTTTCGGTCATGATGAACAAACCGGAATCAGCCGTTATGCGGTTATGAACTACATGTACAGCAAATGAACGAGATAACGTCGCGCGGTTTCAAAGTAAAACAAATGTATGAGATCACACAGCGTGTCACAAATTACAGCAAACGTAAGAGATTGAAGCGTATCTCCTCAAAATTCAGACTGCCGGCTTGTGCTAAGAGTAAGACTCACTAAGAGTAACGTCAAACAAAGGCATCCGATAGAACTTCAAGATACTAAACAAAGTTAAGTCCCTTGACTTTAATGAAAAACGAGACATCCAGGCTTTAAAAGCTCTTATATACCACTAGATGTACATAATCTACAAAACAGTTTTCAACATCTGCATATTATGTTTTAAACTTATACTCAAAAATCTGCAAAAATCAAAACACGTGAGAACTCAAACGGATCAGAGCGTCACGAGTGTTTTCTCTTTTGTGTTTCAAAAAATCACCGGAACTAAATTACAGCAGTACCTTATGGCTCTAAAAGAACCGAGAAAAGAATATTACAAAACAAAGACTGAAGAATTTGCAAGAAATCGTTGTTTCTTACCCGTCCATATCGTCGTCCGCCATTTTGAAACCGGTATAGTGAGCCTACAGTTTCTTTAGTCAGTGGTATTTCATAACTGTCATGCGCTGAAACAGATTTATCCACGTGGTTTTGTTTCCAAAATGGCGGCCGGTTTGACATACGAAGGTTGTAATTTCTTTCGCCAAAGACTCGTACTAGCAACACTTAGTGGAAAGTCTGTGAAGATTAAAAATATTCGAGTATATGACGACGATCCTGGACTGAAGGGTTGGTTGAGATTTGCACTTGACAACAATCTTAAATCGATTCTTCGAATCAGTTGAACAGACACTCACAATGTTGTGAATGATTTTGCTATTCACTAATTCAGTCATTGTGTTTGTCACATTCTAACCTGTGATTCACATTTGGCAGTACATGTTTCAATGTTCCGTTTTTTTGTTGTGCAGGCTCACATTCTTCAGCTATGTGCCATCTGACATGTGCAAAATTGTTATACTGGCAATCTACTATCAGTTCTGTACTGGTAGTGGTAAAGAATCAAACCATGATTCGACCATAATCATTATTTTCACAATAATGCGAGTATATGCGACCTTTTCAGATTTTGAAGCAAGTTTTATTCGGCTGCTGGATAAGTTAACAAATGGATCACAGATAGAAATAAATGAAACAGGTAATTTTCTTTTTATTATTGTCATATGAACATTATATATAATTTATATATATCTCCATAATTTCAGTGTTCTTTTCCAACAAGGCTGTTTTCGCTCAACAGTTTAGAATTGTTCTCCCAGTTGTAGCACAGCACACAAGATGTGAGCTTTTGTTTGTTGATATCCACATGGCAAAACCAAGGGTAGGGTATGCTCAGATTTCTCAGATTGGCTGCCTAATGGTCAACTCTTATAGTGTATAATCTATAAACTTGCTGTACTCCAGCATGCCCCCGGAACCCCAGTATGGACTGGTCATCAACTAGCCAATGACAATCAATGCCAATGAACTAATTGTCACCAGCTGATAAAGATCGATCAGTTGATTTCTGATGATTGATTTGATATTGGCTCTTGATGCCAGGAAACAAGCAATGTAATAATAATGTCTTTATTTCAAACAGATAAAAATACATATCCATTTTTACAGTGTGTATTCCGATAGTTAAAAATGTTATCCTAATTATCTACCGCTAAGCTAAAAAGCTAAATCCTTTCCCGAGCCAAGTGGCTCATAAGGCCAGCGCTTATCTCCGGTTTCAGTAGTGTTAAGCGGA
>JAOBYE010465863.1:0-13569 GCA_025403585.1 Parazoanthus swiftii | reverse complement strand
TATCCCTCCTTTACTGTCCTTATCCCTCCTTTACTGTCCTTATCCCTCCTTTACTGTCCTTATCCCTCCTTTACTGTCTTTATCCCTCCTTTACTGTCCTTATCCGCGGATAACATGAAATACTTGCCCATCCTGCGCACCCTCCCCCTGCCTACGGTGCTGGTCATGATCATGATGCGATACGCATGCGTGATGTAATAGTAATAGTAATAGTAATATAATACTAATATTTCATGCCGTACCAGACCGTACCTCAATTGATTGTCAAAATCAGAAGAACGATATTCGAGTTAGCACATGTAAAACAAAATATGTTCAGCGTTCGGATCAGTTTGACCTCCGCAGGCAACTCTAAAGTGAAATTTAGCGAATTAGACAGGGTTAATGATGATTATTGTAGCTATAGGCTGATGTATGCCCGGTTAATGAGCCTGAGCCGGGTGCAAAGGAGGAGGGTGGGGAAAGGTTCTGCTCGTCTCTTCCTTCGCCCTCAATAATTGGCCTACAATAACCGTCATTCACCCTATCTGCTTCATTCGCTAAACTTTTACTTAAGAGTTGCATGCGGAGGAGGCTGAAAGAGAAGGAGGGAGTGGGGCTATTTTTGGAAATATTCTTTAACTTTAAGACACGTATTTCTATATAAAAAAGTCAGTTACTATTATTTATCGTTCTTATACTCGTCAATTGGCTCTCCGTCGTCGAATTCTCCACTCGCAACTGAGCAAAAATATCGCTTAGAGTTTGCTGTCCATCTATAACAGAAATGGGAAACCAAGGCTTTATAACCTTATACTTTGATCGGGAACACAATGAAAGTCTAGCCATTGCATACCACAGAATATGCAACTGCAATCCTGGCCTCTGATTGGTTGTAATTTTCAAGGCATGACATAAAATAGTGTGACAGATTCGGGCTACACGACCTTCACCAAAGGTACGTAAAAAACTGATGTACTTACTTACAAAAAAGGACAGTCTCAAACAATGACAGCATAGCTGTCAACTCACCCGCATTGAGTGGGTGTCACAAGATTTCGAGCCTCATCACCCGCTCACCCGCATGCTACTTGACATCACCTAGCCTGCTAGCCGGCTCTCCTGTTGTTAATTTTCCGAAAATGCCCCACCCCTTGACCTTCGCGCGCCACAGAAACATTTTCGGAAAAAAAACAACAGGAGAGCCGGCTAGCAGGCTAGACATCACCCGGCTTTCAATGTTTTCTAAATTAACCTGCTAGATTCCTGAGGCAATCAATGGAAATTTCTTCGTACGACCGAGAAATGCGTTCCGTAAATCGATACGACTAGAAAAAAAAGAAAAAAGCCCTTCACTGCTCTCACGGGACTACGGGCCAGAGCGTTCACAAAAGTTTTGAATTTCTGGGGTTGACAGCTATGTGACAGTAACCAAATTATTTTAAAAATGATATCTGAAGTAATACTTTTTTCCTAATAGCAATAAACATGCATTTTCGATGTTTTTGTGAGCTATATTATCTGAAGCAGAATGGGTAGCAAATCACTTCAATATGGTATTGCCGTTGCACTGCGGGATTAAAGTAGGAAAACAAACAATAAACTGACTGCGATACTGCCGATAGGATTTTTTCCGACCGATGTTTAACAATGCTTCAGTCGGATCATAACAGCCATTACGCCTTGAACTATCTTGTGGGTATTAAAGTGTGTCAAAGTTGAATGGGAGTTTGTTCAACTCTCATGCGCGCAGTCAAACGAGGATGAGAGAGTCCATCAGAGTCAGTTTTGAATGTGTTCAGAGTTGATGGGAGTGATTGAAAGCAGATGAGAGTGCATGAGGGTTGGCGATGGTTGGCGATGGTTGGCGGTAATCTCGAGACTAGGCCCAGTCCACCGGAGCGCAACGATTTCGTGAGTTACAATCGGCAACTCAGGAATGGATTCTGAAGAAGAGATCACACCGTTATGGATGTTCGATGAAACAAAATGTAATAGAAATGTAGCATGGTCCACAACCAACGCGTTGAGATACACAGATGAAACCACGGTGAAGAGAGTGTACACACTAGCGCGTGACATAGACCAAGTGTTGCGTGACAATGAAATCACCTATTGGACCAGTGGAGGAACAACACTGGGTTGTGTGAGGCATCAAGGGCTTATACCATGGGATGATGACTTGGACATCTGCATTTATCAGGAAAGTGAACTGAAACTTCAGAATACAAAGAAACATTTTAGCTCAAAAGGATACAATTTGGTTGAGGCCCAAATGTTTGGCTACAGAATATTCCATGAAAGTAACTCTCTTCCCATGCTTGATGACTTGTTAAATTACCGTTACCCTTTCTGTGACGTTTTTGTCATGAAGAAAAGAAAAAGCAAATGTGTTATTGCGACAGGATCAGGAAGAGTTCTGTGGCCAGAAGAGTATTACTACATAAAAGATATAGACAATATGGAGCGGCGACCTTTTGGGGATGTTTTTCTCAATTGTCCAGCCAATGCAGAGGAGTACTTAAGTCGCTATTATGGATCTAGTTGGTATAGTGAAGGAGCAACTCACAATTATGACCATATTAAAAGGGAAAATGTTACCTCTGTTCGATTCCAGTTGGAAAAAGAACATTACCAACCAGCCAAACCTTTTAGGTGAATTTGCTTTATAGTCTGTTTCCCAGGGGCCCTACTGAGTACTGGTACTCAAGCACTCATTCTAATGAAGGGGGGAGGGGAGGAGGGGGTATGCAACAGAGGTTTATATTTTATACTAAAAAAAAATCCCAACTTCAGATTAACTGTCTAATAATTCAAAGTCAAAGAAACCCCTACTTTTTTAAGAAAATAGGCTACAGTCTTAGTAGATTGCACTTATGCATAGCTGTCAACCCCAGAAATTCAGAAAATCTGGTGAAAAGTCAGTTTGGTCATTCTAATTTGCAATTAGCATATTTCTTGGTCTTGTACACCAAATTCCTGTAAAAACTGGACCCATTTTGTTTCTAGAACATTTATCAAATTGATTGACGCAGAAATCTACAGTAAGTACGTTAATTTTAGTTCGACTACCATGCAGATGAGCTGGTGATAAGGCTTGAACTCTTGTGACACCCACACATTGCGGGTAAGTTGACAGCCATGCTTAATGTTATTGTTGATTTGAGCTGATGAAAAGTACAATACCCAAACAAACCCCAATTTTCTTTCCGTGTTCCATAAAATCAGGGTGGCATCCTTCACAGACCCAAAATAATCCCTTTTGGCCAGAATTTCAGATTGCAAAAAATTCCTTCAGACCTCCTGTCATTAAAATATGTGAGTTGCTCCCCTGGGGCCAGTTTATTGGTGTCATTAATTTTTATGACAAGATAATTTTTGGCATGGCAGTACAAGTGTATCAGATCTACAAGTAGTAGTCCTCTGGCTCATAACTTTAAGGTCATCAGCATGAGTTCTGGTCAAATTACTTTCTGTCATCAATTCAAGACACCTCACTCAACTAGCTCATTAGTTGTTTAAGATGTGTAAAACGAAATGGAGCATCAGCTTCTGCTATTAGTTTCAGTAATAGGGGAGGACTCTTTGGTCATCCGTTTTAGATTCAGAACCAGGACTCTTTGATCTAAGGTCTTTGTTTTTGGACTGATAACTGTTATTTGCTTTACTGTTATGAGACCTTGCATAAAACTTGGCCTTAATTCATAGCTGTCAACTCACCCACAATGAGCGGGTGTCACAAGATTTTGAGCCTCATCAAAGGCACACCTGCATGGTAGCCAAAATCACCCGGTTTTCCAGTGTTTTCTAAATTAATGTACTAAATCTCTGAGGCAATCAATTTGATAATTATGCAAGGCAAATAAAATCAATTCCAATTTGTGTGTTAATGATCGTCGAGAAATGTGTTCTGTAAATCGGAACGACTAAAAAAATTGGCCATCAGTGCCCACGGGCCTCAGAGTGTTCACAAGATTTTTGAGTATCTTGGGTCACTTGGCAGCCATGTTAATTGAACTTTAATTGCCAGTTACCTCAGAAAATGGTTAACTAGCAAGGTCATCAGTCATAATGATTATACATGTAATAGTTAATACTGTAATAATAATATTGTTTAGAGACATAGCTGGACATTTTTCATGTGCTTTTTGTATGCATCTATAACTCAATGAATGTAGGTCTGTGCATCTATTAAATTGTGTGCTCGCATTCAACCAATAAAAATGCTCAGATTGGTTTGGGAGAATTTTGTACTTTTTCAGCTTATGTGTATTTTTTCTTATACTGTAAATATTTAGTACTGTGTAAAGTGGCAGAGGCAATGTTCTAAAAAAAGGGTCCATACTTAAGTTGTGTATCTATTCAGTTATGGATGCACTTGAAATTTAGATAATTATTTGCATCTATTACTTGTTGAAAATGTGCACTGTTTTGTAATGAATTTCACTATAATTTGACAACAATGTTGCTCTTGACTGATCAATATTCAAATGGTTAGGTGAGACTTTCAAAAACAGAATTAGTTGTTTGTTATTCATCATGTGGTGAAAAACTGCTGTGATAATTTATCTGCACTGTTTAAATAAACAACATTGTTTGCTGTTTGAGAAACAAGAGTTGATGAAGAATATTAAGTTTTGTTCCAAAAGTACTGGGCTTACCTAAAAAAGACAGCATGGATGTTTGCTTTTCTTTGTTCTGTCTTGATTGTTTTCTTTAGATATTGTTTGGCAGCTTTTTGTTTTTGCTCCTCCAGATTTTTTCCCCTTTTTTTTGGGGGGGGGGTTACAAAACATTTTATCATTCTTTTTTTGGGATACAAAACCAATTCCAACCCCTACTGGAGGGGGGGGGGGTACAAAACTTTAAGACCTGAAATTTTAAAATGCCCTCCAACCCCCCACAGCACAATATACTTTCTGACCATTCCTGTGCCAACTCCAAGAGAATTTACAAACTTACCCCAAATCACCTCCAATGGCCCCAAAACTACACACAGACACAGTGAAGCGATAACTGCGGTAAGTGATCTTTATTTCTGTAGTTTTAACCAACATACTATTTTGATTTTACACGAAGGTCAAATGTCCTGTCATAGAAAGACTTATATAATTCTTTACTGGTACAACCCAATTACAAAGTCTTTCAGATCTGTTCTCAATGACAAACTCAAAACTTGTGCTGCCTGTGCTGCAAGCTAAATAAAAACAACGATAAAAGCTAATCTCATACACAATGTATGCATTTTCTCCCATTTCGATTGGTTGCCAGTTAATTTGTTCCAAAAATACCACCCATGAATATGACGTATATAGTGCAGCTGATTTGGCACCACACCCTACCTGTTTCTATGAGAGTTCTTTACTTATGCAAGTGAACTGGTTTTGTACGAGGAATGGCTGTTTGTACGCAGAACAGCAAGGGATTTGAAAGAATTCTCTTTGAATGTCTTATAACGTTGATTTTCAGCTGTTTTGGCACCACATGCACATCCTAACCCCATCAATTTTTGTTCCTATGCGATTTCTTTTAATACTTTTGTGAGTTATCAGTTAACTGGTTTTGTACGAAGAATGTCTGCCTGCATGCAGAAGAACTGGCGAAAATTATCTTGGAATTATTAAAGTTTGAAAGTCAGAACGCTTTCAGGATTTCTTTTCAGTCTGTGTGGATATAATTTTTCAATTTTATGCGGCATTATTTAGTTTTTATGAAATGAAATTTGAACTGGAATGTGATACTTGAATGTTGTTTGTACTCCATATCTTTTTTAAAAAGCACTGATTTCCGGTTTCTGGGACGTACAGCTTCTGGGAGGTCTGAGTTGACAGCTTTTGCGTATGCTCCAGTTGAGCTGTGATGTTGAAGTTCGTGTTTAGGATAAGAGCTGTACATGCTGTAAATTATTCTCAACAATTCTTTTTATTCTGTTTACGAGAGTGAATGAAAACTCACCCTTGGGGACCCCTACTGAGGACTAGACCAAGCCTCGAGGTCAAGCTCTTGCACGCAAGTGTCAGCATGTTGCATGACGTCACATACCGGCCCTGAACAAAACTTGAATTCGGAACACATCAACATGGCGGAGGATGATTCCGATTTTCTCTCTTCTGCGTCTAATGCGGTGTGGGATCCTGTGGTTTCGAAAGACTGGGACAAAGAAAATGTCACTCCACAATGTGTTTTGAGAATTAAAAGGTGAGCTTCCTTCTTAATTCATTGAGAATTCAAGTTCTTAATAACGAAATACTCCGAATAACAAATTAAACGTGGAAGCAAGGTAAAGAAACAGATCCCGTGGTACAATTTTTTCTGCTTAGATCCCCCACTGTTTATGAAGTTAGTAGTATATTTAACTTGGGTTCTTCGTCTGTTGGACTTATTCTTATTACACCCGTTTTTCCGACTAGATCAGGAAATTTTCTGCCATAAAAGATGAACAACTCGCGTTTGGAAATACGGCATGCGTCAAAGAGGTCGGAAGCACGAATGTTTCGAGGAAAGATCTATGATATTATTAATTTTGAGAGTTCGTGAATTCGTTTTGCTCTTTGTAGACCTATCGCTTGCTCTTATCAGTATAATTTTTCTTTCGTCAAGAGGTTATTTTTTTGGCTTATATCGTGTCTCGTGTTTTGGTTTTACGTACATAAACATTGCATACGGCGTTTAGCATACACAAATGCTTTCAATATTGTGATCAGTGTCAGCATGAAAACATTACCGCAGGGAAGGAAGCATTTTGTCCCTTTTTGCGATATACCTAACGGCTTTAATTGCAATAGAACGCAATAAAGTGTAGAACGCAATAAAGTGCAGAACACAATATGGATACGTCATACAATAATGTAATGACTATCATTTTGGGCGGATATCATAAATCCCGGAAAATCGATAAACGTGATGTTCTTTTTTTGCTGTTACTGAAGTTGTTAGGAATATTGTTGGTTGTTTTAGACATGCTACGGATATATCAGTACAGGGCGAAGAAATATTGTCCATTCTCAATTTGAGGTGAATGAATGAAAAATGAACAAGGTCACTCTACAAGTCCACCACCACCACCTTGATATTTGAAGAAAAAACTGATGTCATTGCTGCAAAAATGTCATTAAACAGCATAATGACATAATGACATATATTAATGGCCACCGTCTTGTTGTCAAACGAGTAAGACAAACGAGAAACATTCACCTACTTGCGATCGTTTCCTGCATTGAGAAATCAAGACACTTGTAAATTTTTACAACAAATTCATGATGTAAATCAACATTTCTAGGCAATGAATAGCAGCTTAAATACTTAGGATGACATGACCACAACGTGGGGCGACATGATCAAGGATTTGGGGCAAGATGACCATTGGGCGAGATGACTTGTATTCATTTCAAAATATGGGTTTTCTTCAGATAACACAGTTTTCTAAGCTAGTTTTACACAGCAAAATTTTAAGTTTTCTCTTAATTATGTTTGGAGAATTGCCAAGAATATTACCGGGGGAGTTGAAGTATATTTTGAAAAAATCAACTAGATGCGACCTCTCTAGAGCTGTGGTGGTTAAAATAAAGTGACTCCATCATTCATACCAGTAAAAGTAGAAAACTATTGGGTTTTTATAATTTAAGGAAGATCAAAAGTTGTCTTCTAAGCCATTTTTGCACCAAGCTCTTCAAACTCCGTGGCCCTCTACCCATCCTTGGTAATCTGGGTCAGTAATTACTGTCACCAATGCTGGTGATGCATTCAGAATTTATATTTTAATAGTGCTGTACAAACTATACACTCAGGTAGTTTATTTCTACTGATATTACCGGGGCCAGAGGCACCGAGTTGAGGTTTCAGTTTCGTTCTTTTTTTATATATATTTTAATAATCAATGATTGATAATCCTGTCTTTCACATTTGGCAAGTAATATGAAATTTTAAATTCTAAACTCTAATTTTGGTTTGTTTCACATTCTACTGTTACTAATTGTAAACTAGAATCTCTGTAACAGCTGCTTGTAGCCATTTTTTATACCAGGCTCTTCAAAATGTGGCCATTTGCCCATCCTTGGTATCCAGGTCAGTTAAGACTATTGCTCATGTGGTTGATGCATTTTTATTCAGAAATAAATAGTGCTGAACAAACAAACTGAACAGGTAATTCATTTCTTTTGTTATTTAAGAGTCAGTGATTGACAAAATTGTTTTTCATATTTGGCAATGATATGAAATTTAAATACCACTCATGCAAGTGATGGGTCATGTTACGCTGGTCATTACTTTGAATATACATGCAAATTTGGCACAATGCACAGTAAAGTCTATTATTTTGAGTTTGTACAGGGGTCAAAATAACAGCCAGTCAATGAACAACATCCAGCCAGAATGGTGACTTGACCAGACAAAAGGTTTCATTACCAGTCATGTTGACCGGTATTCCATAAACACATATTCCACTTTTTTAAAAACTGTAATGCCTTTGATAAACTGTTGTAAATGAATTATTCATGTGTTTGGTGTTTTGGTGACTGAGGCTACTCATTTCAATCACTGCCATTGACGCTATGTGTATCTACTCACTGATCTGACGCTTCATGTGCAAGCACAACATGTTATCATTTGAGAGAGAGAGAAAAAATTATTGGAGGAAATTTTGTACTGATCTTTAATTCAGTTGACATATCCTTAGTACAGGCCTTGTTTAAGTTTATTTGTATTCGTCTTTTGGCTTCTTTGGAGGGCAGATATATGTACAGTAGGTGTTGGTGCTTTACTTTTCAAACGGTCCGTCTAAAAGTAAAACGAACGATTACCTTTACAATGATTGCAGCATAGGGAACATTGCTATTCACCCGTCTTTTTACGCTTCCTTGTCATAAACTTGAAATTTCTTTCTCAAAATGCCGGCTGGCCAAAAACAAGACATGTCCAAGCTAAAATCAGTTTGCCTGGTCAACATGACCGACCTCCATATGAAAATTATTTTGAGCCCAGTTGGACAAGTAAAGACCTCTTAATAAGTAGACTAAACTGTACATGTATATGTGTACCTGGTTGTCCAGTATCACCATGGTAATATTCCATTTCTGTTTCACAGAGACATAATGAGCATATACAATGAGCCTCCGCCGGGAATGTGTATTGTACCTGATAAGGACGACATTACTAAGGTATGTTTTAATATTGTCTGTACATGTACAAAATGAGCATATACAATAAGCCTCCACCAGGAATGTGTATCGTACCTGATAAGGACTATATTACTAAGGTAAGATTTAATGTTGTCTGTACATGTACATAATGAGCATATACATTAAGTCTCCACCAGGAATGTGTATCGTACCTGATAAGGACGACATTACTAAGGTATGATTTGATGTTGTCTGTACATGCACATAATCCTACTTGCCCTTGCCTTCTGGTTCTCATTAATTGTGTCGAGTAGTTTAGAAGCAATTAGTCAGTACCAATGACAACTTACAGAGTTCCAAGTACTGAGAGCAACCATATCTCCTTAAAAACAGGAGATCTATGCCGCTGTAATCAATGAAGTTTACAAGTGTCTGTGAATGATTGAGATAGATTTTTGTTAATGATAAAGGTTAAAAAATGTTGTTTAAATTTAAAACCCAAAGCGTTTTCGACTGTTCGGTCATCATCAGTGATATGGAGACATAGAGGGTTTTAACGATAACATCTTTGCTGGGATATGTCAACCTTGAAAGTGAAACTACGTTTTATTTTCTTGCACAGATCCATGCATTGATAACCGGACCATTTGATACACCTTATGAGGGAGGATTCTTTTACTTCATGATTCGCTGTCCACCTGACTACCCCATTAGACCGCCGAGGGTCAAACTAATGACAACAGGGGGAGGGCAAGTCAGGTTTAACCCAAACCTTTACAGAAATGGCAAAGTTTGTCTGAGCATCTTAGGGTATGGTTTGCAGTACACATATATATTTAAAATAAATAAATTAGAGTGATTAAAGGATAATCCAGAAATACCCAATTATACTGTTTAAGAACATAGAAGCTGGAGAACTGTTAATAAAACATTATAATATAACTCCAAGATTTTGCAACTTTTATAAATTTTATTGATCAGGGACCATTTTCAATTGATAAACTTGTCTTAGTTGACTGTGTGTCCATGGCAACCGCGTTTTGAGTGTTGGGTCACTTGACTGGTTTTGGTTCAATTAAAAATAATATCATTTTCATGATAACATCAACAATCCTGGATGGTATCTTGTGAATCAGAAATAGTGGAGCTTTGACTTCATGGATTGCTTTTTCTATGAGTCCTACATGTACATCTACAAGGGGTGCTACTAGATATAGTCTCAGTAGGTTGGTACTGGCCTTCTTTGTCTCTCAGGTAATTGAACATGAACTAAAGACATTCAGAAGGCAATTGCTGATAGTGACAAGAAAACATGTGCAGTATGTTGCTTCAGCCTCATGTTTTTGGGTGCAGTGCAATGTCACAGTCTTGTGTAGCACATGTTCATGTACTGACATATCAAGTCAAGATTTGTTCTTTCTCAATTTTGAAAAATTATCTTTATTAGATGAAGATGAGGTTTAGAAGCTATATTTTCAGTAAATGCTACAGTATCTGCAGGATTGCTCATAAAACACAACTTATTTAGCCATTTAGGCCACAGTTTTTTAATCTTTAGGTTAACAGTTTTTTTTATAGGAAGTTAGGAGTGGAGGAGGGAAAAAACAAGAATCAGATTAAACCCCCTAGGTTATTTTACTTTTTCACAAACATTCCAATGTTTCTTTATTACACTGATGGCCAAAACAACAAAGTCAGTTATGTATCTCCTTAACTGGAAAACTTGTTTTTTGTGTGGATGTTCAGGAGGCAGGAATTAGAAGCAATTACATGTAATAAGATAAACCTTGACTCATGTGAATTAAATTTCAAGTAAGTTTAGAAAATAAATGACAAATACATGTAAAAGTTTTTTTTTCCCAAAACTGAGAAATTTACATGTAAGTAAAGAGGATCTGTAAACCTTAATGTTAAAAAACTGTGGCCTTAATAATATTTACAGTATATCAACAATGAAAATGTAGTCAATGTTGTGGTCCTTAAATTTCTCTTGTTAGAACATGGTCTGGTCCAGCATGGAGTCCAGCCCAGTCACTGTCCAGTGTACTCATATCTATACAGTCACTGTTGAATGAAAAACCCTATCATAATGAGCCCGGTTTTGAACAGGTCAGTGAGGTCAGTATTGCTTTGCATAAATCTTTAAAGTAATAAAATAAAATATATAAAATAATTCAGTATGAGTTTATATCAGTATAAAACACAAGAAATACTTTTAAGTCATACTGTAAGGCCAGTTTCCACTTTAGCAAATTTGGTTGTGTGACCAAGTGATGGTCTATCTGGGCATGTGCAGCTTGAAATCTGAGCTGAAAGCGAGGGCTCACTGGCAAACAAGTGGCCAGCTCTGTAAGTTAAATCAAGTTTAACTTTTTGCAACTGGAATGATCGAATGCTAGAGTATGCGATCATACCAGTTTGCTTGACCAAATTCACCGAAGTGGAAACCGTCCTTAAAAGGTTTGGCTATTTTTGTTTAACTTAAAGTATACAAAAACATACACTCAATCATGTAACTCAGAGAAAATGAGCTGATCTTAAATTTTTGCTGTCTTTTCTGCATCTGTTGTGCAGTTAGCTCTCAATAACCTGAACCCTTGACAACATGAACCTTTGGCCATTAATGTATTGTAGTAATTAAGTATGCATACATATTATGTATAACTCGGAATTGATAATTTATAAATGATTTATTTATGGTAACAGTAGTTTCATTTTTTTTAAACTTAATTTTCCATTTTAATTAGCTTCTGGATAGATTTCCAATAAACAGACAGTTTTGGACTGTAGGTTACTATGTTAATCATAGCTTGATCACTGATTAAGTGTCAGCTGAATAACTGTTTGCTCGGTCATACCAAGTTTTTTCTTAATTAATAATGTGAAAGACTTTCATTCTGGCTTGACATTCCCATTGACTATTGACCAGTATGAGTATTCCAAGCCAAAGAAATGTGCAATACATATTAAATACATTTTTTTGCCAAATTAATATAGTTTGTAAGCTTTAGCTTCTAAACAGTAAAAATTAGTGATCTTGCAGTTTTGTGAACATCTAAAACAAAAGTTCTTGCTTGAAATGAAGACATAACATTAACAGATATACATCCGGTACATGACAAATAAAGCTCACACAGTTGTGTATGGGTTTCCTATGTCCAGGAGAGGCAAGCTGGTGACTGCAAACGATACAACGAGTGTATACAACACGAGTCATTACGAGTTGCAGTTTGTGATATGTTAGAAGGAAAGTTAAAATGTCCTAATGCATTAAGGTGGGTGAGATAATGCGATTATAGCTATGTGCGTACATGTACATGTAGTGTACATGTAAATATAGTTGTGTTGTTCAAGGTCACAATTGGAGTGAAGCTGAGTTACAGAAATGAGGTCTTAAGTTCTGTTGGGACAAACATACTGTAACTATTACCGGTAACTATAGCTTCATGTCCAGTTGTTTTGCTTGAGTATATTTTGTATTCTATTATTCAATTGATTTCTTTAATTATTAATTTACACCCTAGAGATGTGATGGAAAAGTCGTTCCCCGAGTTTTATGATTATTATATATCAGTCATCAAGGCAAAGAGCAGCCTTAATGGGCAGAATATGCAGGTATGTCGTCAACGTGGTATAGCTTCTTGGAGAGATCGCTACTCTTTTCACTCCATTTGACGAGATATCTTAAAGGGATCTTGCCAATCTTCGGACTCGTTGTCTTAATAATAAGATATTTAAAATTCGTCTGGCCATGGTTAAACCCATTTTCAGAAGAAGAAAAAACAGACGCAAAGATATTACCATTTACGTTGTTTCGTTATCTGCCGATAAGAAAAATATGCTGCTTACATTTGTATCCTCATACATGTGTACAGTATATTCAACCCACATTTTATTTTTCCTACTCAGGCTTTGTAAATATATGAGTGAAGGTTGAATAAAGTTTGATGTATTGTTCCTTCATATGACAGTAAATTTAATACCATCACACTTGTAGTAGTTCATTGTTTCTCATTTGTATATAGACCATTTTCGATATTTTAAAGTTCAACCTGAAACAAAAGACATCATCAACACGAGGCTCTTGGGAATAAAACAATTACAGAGTTTGTATGGATTGTTCACCAGAGCCTGTTGTTGATGTTATTTGTTTCAGGCCGAATTTTAATATACCGAAATCGGTCTTTTGTTGAGTATTCTCATTACGAATATTTTCATCTTAAAAGACTAGTATCGTGCTTATTAATTCAGCTGCTGCTTTAAAATTCATTAAACATCGAAGATAAGTTGTATTTGCATCTATATCAACGACGCTATACCAGTTATCAAAGAAATTGACGATATTTGGAATAATTTACAAAGTTTGGTCCGCGTCAGTGAGTGCTTCACACTATTTCTTTTGGGGGGGGGGGGGGGGGGGGGGGGGGGGGGGGGGGGGGGGGGGGGGGGGGGGGGGGGGGGGGGGGGGGGGGGG
>JAOBYE010465641.1:0-13570 GCA_025403585.1 Parazoanthus swiftii | reverse complement strand
TTGGTCGGGAAAGTGTGCACGCCTAGTTTCAGACCTAATAGAGAGAGTTGTACGCTTCTAGTCTTATGAGCTTCTGCCCCAGCTCAATTCTCCATTTTCAAAATTCACAATGGTCTTCTAAAGTACAAAAAGAAAAGTGTCCAAGTAAACTACCGTTAAGATCTGATGGACAATAACTACTTTATTCTCAACATAAAGTGTGTTCTTAGCGTGTGAATCACTGAATTTGTGGCTTAAGGTTTGTATAAGGTCAGAGCGTATAGTGGTGTGCTGCGACCATTTAGTATTATATATTGACCTCGGACTATAGAACATACTCAGTCCTGACAGCTCTGTTTTCTGCAACTGGCTCATGCTATTCAACGCAACTGACGATCAATCCTTCATTAAACATTTACACAACCATAATTTCAGTGTGATGAGTAAATAGTGACAACGCCATAAAAACCTACACTGTTTAAAGATACAAAAACGTGGTTCCCAGCGTATTAATCAGTTTGTATACTTAACTACTTAAGCTAGAAGTTACCGCGGTAAAGGGACTATAAGGTTGAAAATGTTCATCTTGATAAAAAGATCACAATGTACATGTACGAAGTTTGGAAACTTTTTTTAAGAGACAGTATACGTAGCTATCAGCAATCTGACAACTGGCGTATGAGACTGGCAAAACCTTGTTCTCCCCGGTACAATTGCTTAAAGTTTGCTTTAAAAAGCTGACTTAGTGGAGTTGTCTTAGTGATTGCCTTTGCTTGTCGACCCCCCTTCCCAACCATATAATAACACCCGTCTTTTTAACACATGCACTGATGCATCGAACGTACAGTTCAGGGTCAAATATATAAACAGCGAAGCCACAGACAATCGATTGACAAAGTCACACTTGTTGAATATTCTAGTGCTCTTCCACAGAGCACATGCACTGATGTAAACAAAGATTGGCTTGTTTACTCACGGGTCATTCGAACGTACAAGTATATAAACAGCCATTGTTAGTTCCGTATGAAGAAAGTCAATGAAACCGGACTATTATTAAACTTGTAAGGTATTCAACCATTTTAAAGTAAAGGAAACAAAGCAGCAAGAACAAAATAAAAAGATATTGAAAAAAACAATTTTAAACAGCCAAGGCAGGTGATCTCGATTAGCATGAAAGGAAGTCTGCGCTTTAATGTCACATTGCGGTTGCACAAACATCGCAAGTCGTAGCTTGGCGGTTACCTCGGCACGCAAAGCCAAAAGAACGCAGAACAATATGATCCAAGTACTCTTCAGTCTTAGGATAAAAAAATGCATTAATCTCGGTCATTGGGGACTGTACATTGCAAATGAGAAGTTGAAAAGTTGTCTTATGAACGTATGTCTACCGAATAGACCACTTTCACAATACGCCTCAGTGGCCATGAACAAAAATTTCGAATTGAGGCCAGGAAGGCCAAAATACAGCAAATGTATACAGGCCCGTCGGAAAGGGGAGTGCGCGGGGTGCGCACGCACCCCCCACACGGGTCGAAAAAGTCCACAGCAGTGTGCTAAACCTGTGTTTAAGACTAGTAAAACATTCTGTGTGGTAAATTAGTCTTGGTCTTTAATGTTAACCCACCCCCTCCCCTTGAAATGGTGGTCCGCTTTGTTGTCGGTTCGCACCTCTCTATCAAAATTCCTGGCTACGGGCCTGTGTATGAGAACTCGACTTGAAGATATTGTTTATGATCACTGGAGCAAATTATGAAAGTAGTGTATAGCGTGCAGGATTCACTGTTGATCAGTGACAGTTCAGTCCAAGCGTAATTAGATGAGTAGATGATATTGGCGCACAGTTCACTACAGAGATGAAACTACACCTACATCTACACAAACAACCCACAAAATACCACTTGACTTGAAGATACTTGACGCGTATACTAAAAGTTACAGAGGCAAAATACCTCAATTCTGCCAATACCCTAGTAGTCCGTAACTTATGCAAACAAACAACACTGTAAAATTTTTCACGCACAAGTTCTAACATTTGTCCAAGTTTCCTCGGCTACAGGTTCTTGCATGAAGTTGCCATAGTAAGATCCGGAAAAGACAAATCTCTGAACAACACCTTAACTGAAAAGCCCTTGCACTCATACTGAAAAACACAAGTATCGCGACAATAACAGCAAAATGAATTCGTTTTTGATGAACCACAAATCATTTCGGTCCGAGCGTAATTAGATGAGTAGATGATATTGGCGCACGGTTCACTACAGAGATGAAACTACACCTACATCTACACAAACAACCCGCAAAATACCAATTGGACGTAACATGGGTGTATACAGACTTGAAGATTCTTGACGTGTATAGTGAAAGTTACAGAGGCAAAATACCTCAATTCTGCCGATACCCAAGAAGTCCGTAATTTATGCAAACAAACAACGCTGTAAGTTTTTTCACGTTTGCCGAAGTTTCCCCGGCTACAGAGTTCTTGCATGAAGTTACCATAGTAAGATCCGGAAAAGACAAATCTCTGAACAACACTTTAGCTGAAAAACCCTTGCGCTAATACTGTTATTGCGACAATAACAGCAAAATGAATTCATTTTGAGGAACCACATAACAATTCAGTGCAAGCGTAGTTAGACTGAGTAGATGATATTGGCGCACAGTTCACTACAGAGATGAAACTACACCTACATCTACACAAACAACCCGCAAAATACCAATTGGACGTAACATGGGTGTATGCAGACTTGAAGATACTTGACGTGTATAGTGAAAGTTACAGAGGCAAAAGGTCTTACAATACCCCAATTCTACCAATACCCCAGTAGTCCGTAGTAAAAAACTGTAAAATTTTTCACAAAATCAAACAAAACTGTGAAGTTTTTCACGCAGTTCTAACATTTGTTCAATGATAATTAGCCAAGTTGCCCCCACTACTTGTTCTTTTATCAAGACTGAAATCCAGAAAAGACAAATCTCTGAACAACAATTTAGCTGAAAAGCTCTTGCGCTCATACTGAAAAACACAAATATTGCGACAATAACAGCAAAATGAATTCGTTTTTGATGAACTACATAATAAAGTCAGTTATTTCTGTCAGGCAGTTTTTATATAATATTTTTTCAAGGTGCATGTGCAGAAACAGTTTTGTTTTGTATGTCGCAGTTGATCGATGAAGCATTTTGCAAGAGAGAACAGTAAGTTTTCACCCGTTTTGTCAGGATGTGCACAATCCGGTATAATTCTAACGAGGGCTGAGTATCAGTCGAGCACTCAACAGCACTCCCCTATCCAACCATTTAAATGATTAAATATTGAAACTCATGCAAAGAATAACAACTTAGTACCAAGAAACTGTCAACTTACTACAAATGGAATATATAACAACAAGCTGAAACGAAGGTGCCATTCTCTGCTCTTGTAGATTAAGACAAACACGTTACTGCTTTGAGGCGACAAGTTTTCTTGGTGCAACGTTACCTCGTTAATAAACACCAGAGCCAGATGCGGAAAATGCTATTTATAGGTTTAAGTATGTTTTGAAGTTTCAGAAAGTGTTTAAAACGGAAGTCTTAGTGCTGATATGAAACTAATTCATGAATTTGTTCAAGTGACGCCATTTGGCCGCTTGTATACAACTGCAGCCCTCCGGACTTTGCCTTCGAATTGTGTTATAAAACTACTGCGTAAAGAGTTAGAACTATTCTCTAATTTGGTACAGTTTAATTGTATTGTAGATCAGTCAAGAGTAAATATAAAACTGTAATAGCGGACTTTGTTATGCGTGACCAGATACGTTCGTGCCCTTGGCAAGGTCTTTGTGATCTTAAACAACAAATTATATAATTAATCACGCCATAGAAATGTATATACGGGAACATCAGATGTAGGCTTGGAGCGTAGGTTCACAGTGACTCAGCGAGACATGATGGGAAGTGTATTCACCTACCGGCATAAATTTTAAAGCATGTATGTTTGCAATAAAGTGTTGAGATACAATCCTTGAGTTGTCTTTGGGAACCAGCCGTACAGAGACTTTCAGAGCGCGAGAGAAAGTTCTGTGACACAAATTGTTGCTCAGTCCAGGGCCGTAGCAAGGGGAGAGGGCTGGGGGGGGGCGTGCCCCCCTCCCAGTTTTAGCCCCAACAAATGTTTCAAGTTCAGCAAATTATCCAAAGTCTGAGAAATTTTTTTGCCAGTTTGAGAAACTGATTTTGTTTCAAATGGTGTTTAAAACCCAGGAAAAACGTTTCATGAAGAACGTATTTTCAAAATCTCACGGGGGTGCATGCCCCCCGGACTCACTAGAAGGGTCACAACTTCGGCTGTCGATGGTGCCACCCCTGTTTTCCAAGGCTTGATACGGCCCTGCAGTCTATTGTTTGTCTCGATACATTTGGTAAACAAAACTGAGCACTAATAACAACAAGTCGTCAACAGACAGATAACTGATAAAAACAGTTTTCAAATCAAATGTTACAATATATTTTTCCTTTTTCCTTTTATCTTTATATCGATAATCTGTAATATGGAATGTTGTCACGTGATACTTGTAACTATTATTTGATGAGCTGAATGAAGCCTTTGCGTTTGACTCGAGCTCAATGTGTATTTCTCTATAGTAGAGTTATACCGAACCAGAACCTTAGATGCCTTGAACCTCTTGGTGCTACCATGTACCAAGGAGGAGTGGAGCGCGTACACAGAAAGGTTTGAGTAGTTTATCCTCGAAAATGGCGTAGAGGAGGGAAAGAAGATTGTCGCCACGTTTTTGGCGATAGTGGGAAGCAAGACCTACCATCTGCTTCGTGATTTGCTTGCCCCGGTGAAGCCGTCGTCAAGAAAATACAAGGAACTGATAGAGGTCCTGACTAAGCACTTTGATCCCAAGCCGTTGGTCATAGCCGAAAGATTCCACTTTCATAAGAGAGATCAAAGAGTAAATGAAAGTATTGCAGACTATTGTGCAGCCTTCAAGAAAACTTCGGAGCGCTGTGAGATTAAAGCCTTCTTAGATGAAGCTTTGCGCGACAGATTTGTGTGTGGCACTAGAACTTGCTCAGGCAATGGCGTCGGCCGAACAACAAGGAGGTAAGTTCGGAAGCTCAGGAATGCAGGCAGTGAACGCCCTAAAGTCACATCCACGAGGTCAGGGAAAACAGAGAAACTTGCAAAAGAAAGGATCGGAAAACCATGCTTCCGTTGCGAAGCTCAGCATTCACCACAAAAATGCAAATTTAAGAATGAACAATGTCATAATCGTAAGGGCACTGGCCACATAAGTAAGGTGTGTCGAAAGCCAAATACCGGTGAGAAGAAAGGTGACGAGAAACCCCGGAATTCGGGTTTCCGATATTTGGATGACATGTTCAAAAGATGACAATGAACTGGGGGAGTTGTTTAAGGTTGGCGATAATGGATCCGAGCCGTCCATTAGTATCCCAGTGAAAATCAATGCTGTTGACTTAAACACGGAGTTGGACACCGGAACATCACTGAGCGTAATGTCAGAACAGCATTGGAAAGACAAACTCCCGCAGGTCGAGTTAAAGGACTCCAATATACGGCTAAGAACATACACTGGTGAGGAACTTACGATCGTTGGACAAGCCATGGTGAAAGTCAAATACGCGGATCAAGAATGTGAGCTTCCAGTCCAAATTATTAAAGGAAATGGATGGGCGTTGCTTGGCCGAAACTGGCTAAGAAACACTCGCCTTAACTGGGGAACTATAAAACGTATTTCTGATGACTTAGACGATGTGTTAACAAAATACAGAAAGGTATTTGAGGATGAATTAGGTACAATGCGGGATGTAAGGCTAAATTGTATGTTAAGCCTGAGTCCACTCCTAAGTTTTACAAACCGCGCTCAGTACCGCATGAGCTTAAGGGTGCAATTGAGAGGGAATTGGATCGCTTAGAGAGCGTGGGTGCATTAGAGAAAGTGCGTTACTCGGAGCGGTCAGCTCCCATTGTAGCTGTAGCTAAACCTGATAATAGCACAGAGTTACAGTCAATTCAGTACTCGAGGTAGATCAGCACCCCTTACATAATCCCGAGGAATTATTTGTTACGCTGAGTGGGGGAAAGAAATTTTCTAAGCTGGATCTTTCTAGGGCATATCAACAGATATTACTAGACAAGGATTCCAGGGAGTTTGTTACAAGTAACACACACAAAGGGTTATACCGTCCCAGGAGATTACCCTTCGGCGTTGCCTCTGCCACTGCGATTTTCCAAGGTTTTACAAGGCATACCCATGGTACATGATAGTAGTATATAGGGAAAGACGATATTCTGGTTTGGATTTGTGGCGATTCCCAACAAAAGGCTTTTTCTGAGTTAAAGACAAGGTTTCAAGTGCGCCAGTTCTGATGCACTAATACGCCGAATTACTGCTGCTCAAATTAGACACAGATGGTTCTAATTATCGAGTTGGTGCGGTGATTTCACACGTTTTACCAGACGGTGAAGAGCGACCAATTGCTTTCGCATCACGCACTTTGAGTAAGAGCTAGCGCAATTATGCACAGATTGAGAAAGAAGCTCTAAGTCTAACTATTTTTTTCGGGATTAAGAAATTCCATCAATACTTGTATGGTCGAAAGTTTTTGTTAGTAACCTATCATCAACCATTGATTACACGTAGTCTTTTAGACCCCAAAACAGAAGTTCCAACTTTAGCCGCCGCTAGAATGCAGCGATGGGCACTCTTGTTGTCAGCTTATTAGTACGAGATAGTTTATTGTTCGACAAAAAAGTACGCGAATGCAGATTGTTTATCGCGATTACCGCTTCAGGTTATAAACCAGATCACGGAAATCGATGACGCGGCAATGATTTTGAAGCTGCTCTTGACGCAGACCACATTCGAAATGCCACACAATCCGGTCCTATTCTTTCAAGAGTTTTAGAATACACATTGTCAGGATGGCCGGAAACGATTGGTAACGACTGAAGATGGTTGTTTATTGTCTGGAATTCATGTGATAATTCCTAAGGTTTTGCGAGACCAGGTGCTAAGTGAAGGTTGACGCTAAATGCAGATGAAGCGGAATTACCTGCCACCAAGGCCATATCCTCCCGTTAACGACGTCCATATATCAAAGGAAGGAGTGTGTCGATTAGTTGAAGGACTTTAAAGTCCATAGTCATGTCCAATGAGCTTTTGTTGATAACGGGCGACTTCAATATCCATTTTGATATGTTCTCTGATGCTGATGCAGTACGGTTTAGAGATCTCCTTAGTTCCATTGGCTTAGTCCAACACGTGAATAAGCCTACCCACGTTCATGGACACACACCCTAGACCTTATCATCACGCGACAAACCGATGATCACCACTGTGCCGAGAGAGATTTTTCCGATCATGCTGCTGTGATCTGCCCAGTGGTGCAGAGCGATGAATAATAATCACATGAATAATTACAATACAATAAAGTAACATTAGGGGGGATATATATTATATTCAATCCAGCTGAAAAGTCTGTAACGCAGTCTCAAAGAATGCAAAGTCTGTACTACAGAGTTAGTTTAAAGGGGCTGTAGACGGACAGTGACAGGGGCGACCAACTCTTTTTTCCTGTTCATAATGATGTTCGCTTTGCTGTTGCTGATAAGAACAGCCTCCGCCACTTGTCTTTCCATCGGCTTCTTGAAAGTTTTAAATACTTTCACTCTGAACGCTTCCTCATGTCCGACCTGCGCTGGATGATATTCTCGTAGGTGCATTGCTAGTGCTGAGTTCATAGGGTCATCCTTCCTCACAGCTTCTAGGTGTTTGAGGCATCTAGTATACGCGGAATCTCCGGATTCTCCGATCCGATATATCTGGCGTTCGTATTCGTCTATCTACAGAGTTCGCATGTTGCTTCGTATATTGAGTGCCCCTGCTCGATGATGCATGGTGTCCCCTGCTCTGCCCTCCTGCGTCTAAATAGCAATCTGGGGCCCCATGCACATTCGTTATTTCGTCTGATCTTCAAGCTTGCTCCTCCTTTCTCTACTACCCGTACTTTCATGTCCAGTTTTCTCGCTTCTTCTTCAACAACTTCTGATTCCCTTGACTAATTCGGAGTTTGGCGTAGCCGAGAAGATTGCTGCCACGTCTGCTTGTGGTCTGTACCACGCGGATTTCTTTATTAATTTCTGTTTTGTCTTTCTCTCTGTTCCCACCCCAGTTGACGGTTCATTGGGCGTTTTCCTGCTTCCCCTGCTTGTACTTTCCTTTCCCAGCCGACAGTTGCGTCTCTGATGACCTCACTGCGCAATCGTCCATTGTATCCAGAGTCCTTCATTCTAACTGCTAACTCTGTAAGTTCTTCTGACATGAATTCCCATCCTAGAGGTGTGCTGGTGTTCATTAAAATTCGTAGACCTTCACACACTGCAGTAAGTCTTTTTACTCGATCAGGGTGGGAAGACCGTTCTAGAATAAGTCGCTTGTCACACATGGACTTTCTGTAATGTGCATGTTGGATCTGATCATTGTTGACTCTGACTTTGAGATCTAGTATCGGCATCCAGCCGTCAGGATGGTTTGAGGGACTATCAACAGTGAATCTGATATATGGAAGGATTGAGTTCGCCACCTCTTGTAGTAGTTTGGCTCTTCGGATGTCACCTGGAATGAGCTTGTCACTTTCCACTTCTTCTGTTACAAAAGGTAGTCACATCGTCTACATAAATCTTCAACATGTATAGAGTAATGGCCGCCGTGGATGTACTGATCGTTGTGAGAACTCTGATAAACTCTCTAGCCCAGATTTGCATTACTAGCTTGGCAAGAACACCGGTGAGTCGCAGTCCAATTGGTCCACCTTCTTTCCGTCTTCTTAATTCTTCTTTGTGTCAGAATCCCCGTGATGACCTAAACATGTTGGTTGATTGTTACAATAAGACTTTAGCAACTCTACCTAGACAAGCATGGCCCTGTTCAAACACGCAATATCAGTACTCGACGCCGTGCCCCGTGGTTTCATGCACGCAAGGCGTGATAGAAGGAAAGCTGAGAGACGATGGATTCCACCAGACTCCCCTCATGAATGAGGCTAAATGTGCCTATTATAATCAGTTCATCAATGACAATAGTTCAGACCAGTCGAAATTGTTTAGGGCAAGTAAACAGCTTTTCAACTTGGAGACTGATAAAACTCTTCCGCCTCATACAGATGTTCACAAGCTAGCTAATGATATGGGACAGTTTTTTGTTCATAAGATCAACACGATTAAATCAAAGTTGGCCGACCAATCTGTCAGTAATAACTATACGACTGATTTTACGACCACTGTGCGCAATGCTTCCACTGTACTTTCTGAATTTGCCCCGCTGTCGGAGGAAGTTGTGAAGGACATCGTTTTAGCTTGTAAGAAGTCATGTGCATTTGATCCGCTTCCTTCGCCTGTCCTGTCTCTCTGTCTTGATAAGCTCCTCCCTTTTATTACTAAAATGGTGAATTTGTCTTTGGAGTCAGGAAAATTTGCTGATAAATGGATGTCTACATTCGCCCATTGATTAAGAAACCTGGTCTTAAACCTATTAACAAGAACTTCGGTCCTGTTAGCAACCTACAGATGACATCAAAACTGACTGAAAAAGCACAACATTTGTCACATCAGGAAATATCTATCTCGAGAATGCACTGAAAAACTTGTACATGCTTTTATAACTAGTAGATTGGACTAGTGTAATAGTCTGCTATATTGAGTACCAGAATGTCATATTTGGAAGCTGCAGCGTGTGATGAATGCGAGTGCACGATTAATCCTTAAGGAACCTAAATTTTTCCATATAACGTCATTACTACAGGAGGTTCACTGGCTGCCAATGCGCAAACGAATAGAATTTAAAATTTTTATTACGTTTAAAATCCTAAAAGGGTCAGCACCAAAATATCTTAAAGATTTAGTATCTGTTTTATCAGCCTCTTGTTACAGTTTGCGCCGGAACAATAATGGTCTCTTGTTATGCTCACCACATATCAAAACTAAGAAAACAATGGGCGATCGTTCTTTCATGATTGCTGCTCCTACTTTTATGGAACCGCCTACCAGTGTCTGTAAGGTCACTGAAGACCACCGACTCTTTTAAGTGTGCTTTGAAAACATTTTTATTGCGGGAGGCATATACAGTATAATTTAATTGGGTTATGTGAGCTCAAGATAGGTTTAGGTGGATTTAATCATATTTTAGGATCCATATTTTATATTTCGGTAACTTATTTGTGTTTCGAGGTTTGTATTCGAATATTGTAATGCGCATTGAGCATTTCATAAAAATGCGCAATATAAGTACCTATTTATTATTATTATTAAGTCCACGAAGCGTCTGGCCCCCATGGATTTTCACCCACTGTTATGAAAGAACTCTAAGAGCCAGTTTCTGCCATCTTAGCATACAATCTTCAATAAATTGTATGAAAGCAGAGAGATCCCATATGACTTGAAGAAGGCTAATATCACATCGGTCTATAAGAAAGGCTCAAAGTACGATCCCAATAACTATAGACCTATCTCGCTTACCCGTGTCTCGTGCAAATTAATGGAACTTATTCTGGCAAGCTCAGTTATGGGCATGCAAAGGAACACAGCATCCTCTACAGTCCACAACATGGCTTTATGGACAAGCGTTCCTGCGATACACAGTAACTTGGATTTGTACATGACTTAATTAATCAACTCGATGCACTCTTGGGCCCAAACAGACATCCTAATGGACTTCACCAAGGCCTTCGATAAAGTCAGCCACCGATTTCTTGTCCAGAAATTACAGTATTATGGGATTAGTGGAAAAACCAACCACTGGATTAACTGCTTTTTACACGGCCGGTCTCAAACAGTTGTCCTTGAAGGCGCATCCTCGAACAGTACCGATGTTCTCTCTGGCGTGCCACAAGGCTCAGTCCTTGGATCCTGCCTGTTCCTGTTCTATACTAACGATCTGCCTGAATCACTGGCCTCTAATGTCAGACTATTTGCGGATGACACTGTTGTTTATCTAACTATCAAATCTGATGCCGATGCCCCGAAATACTGCAAAACGACCTAGAAAAACTAGCAATATGGGAGAAACTGCGGAAAATGGAATTTCATCCCGACAAGTGTGAAGTATTACGACTAAGTCGCAAACGTTCAGTTCGATGATCAGTTACGAGTATCAGCTGAGTGGAAAGGTTCTGCCCACAGCCGACTCGGCAAAATACCCGGGTGTCACCATCATCCCTGACTTGAGATGGAACAGGCACACAGATAATATAAGCAGCAAAGCCAATAGAACTCTGAGTTTCCTCAAAGAAATAACCTTAGAGTAAGCTCAACTACCGTCAAGACCTCAACTTACTGAGGCCTAAGGAAAACATCAATAAGCTGAAAATGGTGCAACGAAGGGCAGCACGGTTTGTACTTGGCCGATACAACTGTACCTCGAGTGTCACAGAAATGCTGCACAAACTAAATTGGGTGCCTCCTGAACAAAGACGGAAAACCAGAGACTCGCCATGCTATATAAGATAAACAAAGGGCTAGTGGAACCTAAATGTAACAAATTTTAACCTTAAATGTAACAAAAGTATGTCTGCGATCATTCATATATTTTAATGAGTGGTACGATTACAAAACTGACCCAGGATAAAGAACAAGTCACTACCAACCACTCTTCGTGATGACGTCTCATGTCACGTGGCGTTGAAACCATATTGTATTCTTTTTTTATTATAAACCTTAAACGCTTACGGTGGGGGCTTCTACAGACCCTCCTAGGTTTTTCAAACCTAAATAGACCTTTCTCACGTTTTTTTATTTAGTTAAAAACCTGATGTTCTCGCTCTGTAAATGACAGATATGGAAAGAGCAGGTCAAAGTTAGTACATACCAAAAATTTAGGGGCTTAGTATTGAAAACTGTTGCACTGGTGAGGTTTTTAAAGACAAAATAAACCCCGAATTTTTTAAAGAGAATGTATGAGAATTTGCATGGGAATGAGGCTGGGAGGGCATCAATGCCCACCCAATGCAAAATTCCCATTTATTATCTGTTACATTTTCTGTTTTTGAAAACTTTACCAGCGCCACATTTTGCAGTATTAAATCACCAAAATTTCGGTACTTACTAATTCTGACCTGCGCTTTTCATTTCTGGCATTAATATTTACGTCATGTTTTCAAAAGCGTGATAAAGGTCTATTCTGAACTACTGAAGCTTTGCTACAATTAAAATGAAACTTGCAATACCTGTAGTCCAATTAATAACCTCTTCTTACGTTGTTTGGATGACGTAATCACCTATAACTATTCGAAATTAATTATGCAAATCGAAATTTGAATCAAGAAATAGAAATTTTTTTCACAAAATGTCTTCTATTTTCATATTTTCAATTATTTCATTCAGTTCTTTTTGAATATTTTGTCAAATGATACCCCCCCCTCCTCCTCCCTTCAACGTTGATATTTCTCATTAATTATTAATAGCGACAGGTGTCAAACTTCGTCGGACTCCCGAAGACTTCCTATGTCACGTGTCTTTCGAAAAAAATGATTTTTCTTACAGAATTTCCATTCAGTCGCTGTCAGTTACAAACATAATAACGCCACAAGTCATCGAACACTTCTAGTTCTAGCTTATTTTGAAAGTAACGGGTTTTTAAACTCTGCGACTCGTTGCGTGACTTAAAAAATCTACTGTTGTTTATTGTTTAAGCGAAGGGTATGAAACTAAATACACCTTTGGGCCACTGTCAATCTTGGAAGACTGAATGACTGCAACCAAAATAATATTACGGATAACAAAGTGGAAGGGCTGACCTTGTTTTTGTTTGTGCGTTATGTAGAGGCATTGATTATAAGTTTTAGTCAGGCTCATTACTAAACGGTCTGTTAAGTAATGGACGATCCTTTAGTTATTCTTTGTGACAGCATTTGTCACCAGCGGATAAGCCGTTTAGCCTGCGCCGCAGACAGTCTATACCGTTGGTTATAACCACCCTTTGAAGACAAACAAACCGGCTGCAACGCAGGCTAAAGCCGTTCTGAACTCTAGCAACAACATGCTAAATTCATACATTTACGAGTATGATTAAATTAATAAAATTAAAAACACTCACTTAAAAGTCACGTAACATGTGGCGTCACCACAAAGGATACTATTTCATCCAGGGTTAGTTTGGCAATAGTATCACTCATTAAAATATTTAAACGATCGTAAACATACTTTTGTTACATTTAGGTTTAGAATTTGTTACATTTAGGGTAGATCAGTTTTTACTGTCGCAATTTGTAATAACGTCGCAATTTGTAATACCTGTCGCAATTTGTAATACCTGTCGCAATTTGTAATGACACCTTGTAGCAATTTGTAATAAAGTGAGCTGTCGCAATTTGTAATAACCCTTTGTCGCAATTTGTAACAAACTTTTCTAAACAAGTTTTTGTCCATGTTTGCTATCGTTTTCATGAATCTTAGAGTGTTTAGACGACGTGGTCTATTCTTTGAGCCAATTGAGTCAATGAGTCATGAGTCCAAAAAAAAAAGAAATAAATATGTGAATATCAGATATAAAAAACGAGTGGAAACCCGAAAAAATGATGTAAAATCATA
>JAOBYE010465530.1:0-13572 GCA_025403585.1 Parazoanthus swiftii | reverse complement strand
TGTTATATAATTTTGTTTGAGTTTTGTGAGGAGAAGTTAGATGTTGATAAATTGCCTGGGGCTGAAAGGGTTAATATTTAATTCAGTGCTCTAAGCACAAACAAAGCTAGATTAATTATATCTATTCAATATCAGTTACTGGTAATTGACATGTTATGATCTTTTGCAATTATTTTAAAGTTTAGTCTTTTTATTTTGTACGGCCACAAAAAGTGAAACTCTTACTAAAGATTTTTTTTCTGAGGGACTAGCAAGTAGACATTACGAAAACTAGGAAAAGGGATTGGAACAGGGAAGGGAAATGGGGATTGGTCAATTTGAATCAGGCAATAGTAAAAAATTACAATTTATTATAATTATTTGCATTGAGCAGGGTGTTTTTAATTGTTCAAATCTTCCAGCCTTCGAAAAATTTGTACATTCTCACACCTCTGGACTCATATTAACCATTCCCTGATTCATATTGACTGTTCCATCTTCCAAGTTTTAGTAATATCCTTGACAGGCCTGTTTGAATTAAGTAATGTGTCTGATATTGTCATGATGTTTTTGATAGTGTTAAAAAAACACAATAATATGGCAACTGTTTAATTCTCTAATTAATGAACTCCCTTTTCTAAAGAATTACTGTTAAGCATTTTTTAAAAATAATTTTTGTTCTGAATGCCTCCTCTAAGTTTTCCCTTTCCCCATTTCTAATTGAAAGTAAGAGAAGTACAATGAAAAGTTTTGGGTTCAATATCTTTTCTGTACATGTACATTTTCAATATCAATTCTGTACATGTAAGTTAATCCAGACTTTTAATTATTTTATTAAAGAAATTTGCTTAATTCTGGGAGACAATTTGGAAAATGATTTTACATGTGTGTAATGTACTGAACAGTATTCCAGAAGGCATCCAAAATCTTAGAGGAAAAGTGTTAGCAACAATATTTACCATTATTTAATAACACATCATTTCAAAACCAGACAAGCTTAAACATTTTGAAAACATTAATTTATTCATAGACACTGCTCATTTGAAACGTCTTTTGGGTCTGAAATAGGGTCAGGTTTTGAAAACTTGAATGGGTACCACACCCTTAACCAAAATATGGGTTAATGCTCTGTCTGCCCTCGCTGAAAAAAGGAGGTGCTTATTAGCAAGATTGTGTAGTTTTGATTATTTTCTCGTAGCTGTGCTCTGGATTTTACATTTATGAGGGTTTATAGGAATTGAATTAAAAAATGTTTGACTAACTGTTGCCTCTGTTTTTCCTGTCTTCATCTAAAGAAACAAATTAACTGAGACTGAAGGTATAGCGATGGCAATCACAAAACGGGCAATGCTGAAGTCACGCATGAACACACCGGGAGCAATGATGAACACTGGAACTATGTCAGTGCTGGAGATGGCAAAGATGGATCTAGCAAAGCAGAAACAGAAGGCACAGGTGGTACTACGTCATAATAATCTTACTCCAGTAAAGTATGTTAGGCCTGTCAAGCAGAGCAGTGGTGCTTTAGAGCGCAAATCTGCTCATGTTATTAAATCTTCATTGGCTGCAAAACCCCAGGTTAAAGCCGCTACTGGCCAAATGGCCAGTGGTGCAAAAATGAAAGTTGTAACCCCTCGTCTCCCATGGAATAAAGGTAACGTCCCTTCCAGGACTGACTCAGGATTAAGTAGGAGTGCATCACTGCCGAAGTCAACAAAACCAAGACTGCGGCAAATGGACAGCAGTGCCCAGACTGCCCAAGTCACTGTAAAGAAAACTGCTAACACTACTGTTGTTAACACTTCAACCAAAGTAGTTATGCGAAGAGGGAAAACGAAATCCATTGCCTCAGAGCAAACAACTGTAAAAAGAAGATCTCGCAGTTTTGATTCACTCTTTGAAGGCAGACACAGTGGTATCCCAGAAATTAGTCCAACACAGTGCTTTAAATGTAGAAAGGAGTTGAGCAAGACATCAAGTTTGAGCAGCTACAGTAAGTTATCTGTTGAAGATTATACTCCGTTTAGTTCTGTGAGTGATGTTTATGATCCTTCGTATTATTCATCACAAGACTTAGTTGACAAGGATGAAAATAACAATACTATAAAGTATCTTGATGAAAGGCCAACTAAACTAAGCAAGAATGCTATCTACATGAAAGCTCCTGTCATAGAAATTGTCTCTGACACTGAATGCTATGGCAGCAGAAACTATGAAAGTGATGTTAGTCAGACTGACAGTGAGTATGCATTTGGTGGAGTTGTATCGGACACTGAGTTTTACGCTCGTAAGTCCAGAATGAAAGACAAGCGACACCTGTATCTGGACTCTCCAATACCATCGATGTTTGATGATAGAAGAAAATCAGAATCAAATGCTAGCATTGAGGAAAGGAAGATGAAACTTGAAAGCGATCTGGACTCACTGCTTGATTCAATGGCTTTTGTCTTGGGAAATAAGAGTGGCAACAGTGACGCTAAGAAAGAAACTGAGTCTGCTGGTGTCCAGGCCTCCAATGATTACTCGCCACCAATGTTCTTCAGACCAATTTTTGAAGTAAAGATTTAAACCTCTCATCAAATGGATGTCCACTTTATCTTTCCTGTGGCAGTACACTTTGACACACAACTGTGACAGCCATTTGACAAGGAACCCAATAAGCTGATATAAAGCCAAATTTTCCTCAACATGGTTTAGAGAAATCAATAATAGATAAAAGGTAATAAATTTAATTAGTTTTTTCCACTTTTGCACTCTTGGCACAACAGCTACAATGAAGTTGGTATGAGAAAGTGAAAAATGATTTGTCGTAGTAATGATGAAAAATAAATTTATCTTACAGATTTCTCTAATGAATTAAATAAGATATTGTCTTCGATGTCTAAAATTAACCATCCCAAAGTAGTTCCAATTGTTCTCAATCAATTCTGTACATTAGTAGTTTAATTTGTAATTACTAGACACTAATTTAGAAGATGTAAGCATTAATATTTTATCTTAAAAACTATGACTAGTTAGTATTTTGAATTATTGTTTACTTATGTTTTGAAAATCTTAATGGTTCAAGGAAAAAAATTAATATGAGGATTAATTCCTTTAATATTTATTAATATTTTATTTGCTTTTTTATTAAATTAAGTGTACAGTTATCTGTAGTGACTACAAACTATATGTATTTATTAGCTGAAAAGAGATTGCAGCCTGTACTGTAATCCAAGTCATCAAATGGTGCTTCAGAAAATATAATTATATTTATTGCAAGAAAAAGCAACACAAAGTTGTTTTTTATGGATTATCAGCATAATAACACAAAAATACAAAATAATTGCCCAGTTACTGTGGCTAGGGTCAGTGAAACTGATTGAAATTTATTTAATGTCCACCCTGTACAGGTTTTGGGCATATGTGCCTCTTATGGCATAATTGTACCAACCATTGGTAAATGTGTACATGCATTAAAAAAAGAATGTCATTTGTTGATGTACAAGTATTGTAACTGAGGGCTAATCCCCAGTTAAGTGATGCATTTTTTTGGAAATTGTGAATACTGTTTTTGATTGTGAAATTGCATTTGGCATAGTATAATAATAATTATTAAATTATTATGGGTGACGAAAAACTGTACAAAATTGATTCTTTTTCCAGGCTGTATATTACTGTAGAGCACTCAATGTAAAAGATTGTATTTAACTGTACATAAACTCAGTAAAAAAAACTGGTCAGCAGTTTATTGTAGTTCTTGATAATAAACAACATTTCCAGTGATCTTGTTGTTAACCAAACTTGTGCGGATGAAGTTAGATCTTTGATGGGACAACTAGAAAAATGTCATTTTGATTGTAAATGATTGAAACATATTAATATTCAATGTGGAGTTCTTAGAGAAACATCTCTTTTAAGAAAGTTATTGAAACTATTTCATGTTTAAAAAGTCATTTATTTTGCTGGTAAATTGTACATTACTTTACTCTTTGTTGTAATTGCATTTAAGAAATTAAAATAGCTTGAAAATCTGTCTGAATCATTTAAACTGTACTGTATTTAAACCTTAAACTTTAAATTTCAAATTGAGTTGTTAATAATATCCATTCCTTGCATGTGCACACCATAAACTTGTGTGTGTCCTGAACATCTGATACTGTACATAATTATGTAAAGAAAAGCAACTTGTCTAATAAATAATTATAACTGGCTGCAAATGAAGTTTTGTGTCATTGGAATGACATTTTTATTTTTTGGTCCTTAAATTTTTTCTTTACAATTATTTTGTTTTACTTATGTCCACATAATTATTTACACCTTAGCTTGTAAGTTTTATAACAGTTGTTCATGAAATGCATAATCCTCTTTGGTCCTTAAATTTTTTCTTAACAATTATTTTGTTTTACTTATGTCCACATAATTATTTGCACCTTAGCTTGTAAGTTTTATAACAACTGTTCATGAAATGCATAATCCTCTTTGGGTTTGTTCCATATTAATTGTTGAATGTTTAGTTACAGTTGGTATTAATTATTATTAGATGTGAACATAAATTATTTTGTGACATACGTGTTCATCTTTGTTATTTTATAAGTTACAATTTTACTCGTGGTGTATAAAAAATGTTTTATTTGATTCATTCACTTTCAAGTGAGTTTTTTTATGTGTAATAGGAATGGTCTGTTGAGCTTCCACTCACACTTTTGATTTTAATTATTTATTATACCAAAACACATGTCGCTTTTCTCACCTTGTTTCTTTGCTCTATAATCCCATAACTGAAGCGTCAGTTTTCCTTTTGCTTCTTTTTATGCATAACAATTTTGTTTTTTATTTGCTAATGTGCATCATTTTATGTGTTTATTTATTTGTTTACTTATATATTCTCTGAGTAGAAGGGGGATGGGGGTGTGTCAATATGTTGGGATTTGACCCCTCAGGATTAAAACTGATAGGCTTCTGCAAACACAAGTTTCTACTTGGATTACATTTCTAAGTTTGTCGTTTTATCAATTCTTCACATCAACCAATTGGTCATTTTTGGTTTGACAATTTTATTTATTTTGTAACACTGCAGGAAGAACTGTGTTTTAACAATTTACAGTGTATGTCCTATAATAACTAGTATTTTTAATCCTATGCTGAAAACAACAAAGGAACACAGCTGTCAGTTACAAACACATTGATAAACATTCCTCCTCAATAACTTGCACTTCATCAAAGACAGCAATAAAGTTTGAGTCTAGTGAAAATTAAGACAACTCATGCAGTTTTTAGGGCTCACAAGCCAACTTCAAAAGTAGTGGGAGAGAGCTGTCTATTGGGGGTCACAGAAATTTATAAAATAATTAAGACTTGTTAAATTGCTTGAATGCATAAAAAACTATGCATCTTTTCTTTAATTGTCATTCTAAGTCAGGAAGTGTTGACAATGTCCTGTTTCTCAAATGTTTTTTCAAAGGGGAGCTCAAATTAACCAACCTCTCCCCAACAGCCCCCCCCCCCCCTTCCCCACAACTGTGCCTGATGTTGGGTGTCAGATTCTAAGTATGTGTAGCACAATTTTTACAGGCTTTAAGTGTTGGCAGGGGGTTGGAAAGGGAGGCTGAAGAGAACTATTTCTCAGTAACTCGTTTTAGTTTTGATGAAAGTGGGGGTTCAAGTCCCTCACCCCCCCTCAGCCCCTCCCTCTCTATGTGTCCAGTTTCAAAGCTACATACGTGTACCTATGGATTGACCTATTGCAAAGTCTGAAAGTTATCCAGTAGCTAAAAATTATTAACAAGGAAAGTCTGGTGTGTTGTTCACCAATATAAAAGGAAAAACTTCATTTTTAATCTGCCACATGGGTGTGGCTTTGCTTATTTGGTACTTACTTTTGTTTAGTTTGAAATTAGGAGCCCTCCTCCCCTCTGATGATTGTGTTGTTCTGCGAGATATGTTTTACTCCAACCGCAGAGGAAATTGAATTTTTTTAGGGGGGTGGGGGTGTAATAAGGGGCTCTCCAGTGTACATGTACAATCAGTTTGAAATTTGCTTTAAATAACTTATGCAGTTGGTGTTTGGGGGATACAGTTTTGACCCAGGATATATTTTGGATTGGAATGTATTTCATTTTGAACTGCAACTTCATTTACACCACTGTTGTTTTTGTTTTGGTGTATCCCTTAATAGTAAAAATATGGGGAAAAGGACTGGGTCAAAATTTTTAAATAATTTTTTAACTACCATTGCCAGTAGTATTATTTCACTTTTCCTAGCCTTGTTAGGATCTTGGCTTTCCTATGCTACTGCAGTATGCTTAATATCTCTTTTCTTCTTTGTTTTTTTCCCTTACCTCTGTATTTTGGGAGATACATGTAGTTTTTTATAAAACTCTTGTAACTCTTTCCTATTGTTCGCTGCTTTGTTTTTAATGTCAGTTTAACTCACTAGTTCCTGCACCTAACTGTCTGCCTTTTGGATTCTGTTAACGGACGCTTGTCATTATTTTAATTAGTACTTGTGTTTCACAATTTCTATTTTGGAAGGGAGGAATTTTATCTTACTTCCTCTTGTCCTTTTAGCAGAGAGTGGTTTGACAAAAAGGATATTTTTTGGTTCATCTTTGGCTGTACTAGTGTTTTAGGATACATTAGACATTATTTTTATACTTTGCTTTCAAGTACCTGCACATGTTAAGTTCTTATTTTTTGTCCCATCACAATGTACTCACCTTGTTGTGTAAAACAAGTGTTACTCAAACATAAAATTGTGTTTTAAATTTTACTTTTAATGAACTTGTGCAAAGTTTTTCTGTATCCCAATTTTCTTGTTCAGTGTTATTTAAAGAACATGCTCTAATAGTTACGCAAATCATTACTAACAGAAGTTAAATGTAAGTTGTGCTTATTAGCATTCAACAGTTATTGGTTTTTAGCAGAGTTTTTTGAATATGAAACAAATATTTTTTTTAAAAAAGTTGTTTAGAATTATGTTGGAATCGAAATTAATAGTATCATGTGACTGAAACCTAATGTAAGAGTGATAATTTTAAAAACTTTTACTCTGCATAAATGCTTTTATTATTTAGTTTTTACTGTCAGGGCTGTGTGATGATTACTAATAATAAACCTGTGTTTAATTAAAAGAACTACCAAGTTATTGATCAGTATTTTTTGTCAGTCAGAATACTTATCGATAATTTTGTCAAAGTCAAACTAGACTAAACAAATTAATTATTTAAAACTTATTAATAGTATTCTTGGCATCAAAAACCTAATGTATACAATTTATTTTCCTTGACTGTTTTACGTTTTGCAGACTTCATGGTTTCAAGTGAGAGAAAAAAAATATTTTAGTGGTGTGTACATGTTTTCAGAATTTACTGTTTTATGTTTGGGTTAATGCCTTGGTTTTTTAATATTACCTGAGCTCTTGAGGCACACTGTCAGCTCTATATTTTCATCTACATGTATTGACCAGAGAAAGTTAATAATAGTGACTTTCGTTTATTAGAATCATAAATCAAAAATGTTAAAAGTGTTTATTAATTTTACAAAGTTTAGAAAGAAAATAGTGTAGGAAATAAACAGAAAACTGTTCATTTGAAACAGATTGTAAGTTCTTGAAGTATGCAAATTTTCACATAATTTTATGTGGCAGAGGTTACTTTCATTCACGGAACTCGGCATGCTTCTCAATACTAACTGTTCCCCCACTGCTCAGATCAATGGAGGTTTCTGGGCAGCTACCAACCTACCCCTCCCCTAAAGTGCTTCAAAACCTATCCTAAGGGAGGGGTAGGTGGGTAGTTGCCCATAACCTACATTGATCCCAGTGCTCAGTGGCCTCCATGAGACAAACTCTAATTTGGTGGTATTTTGAGATTGTGGAGTTTGATGGAGTTTATCTTAGTTGACTTTTAAGTTTATGTAAAGTCCTTTCCAGGCTCTCATTCCCTGAACACTGCAGAAGTTGGAGAAAAGTGTTTGCCTATTGTGCCACTTGGCTCTGGAAAAGATTTAGTTTTTTTAACTGTCTCCAGTTAGCTGTTAGAACTGTGTGAAGAAACATAAAATTTGTGCAAATGATCAATGTGAGTCATGCATTGCAAATTCAATTATTGTTATTCCAAACTAGGCATTCGTTAAGAATTATGTGTTTGTCAGTTTAGGAGTTTAGAAATCTTCAAAATTTGTTAACCAAGTACTGAGGTGTTACAAGTCTGTGACTTAATCAGTTTGATTGTGAAGAATTTTCGAGCATGGATGTTATGAATATGTTGAATCATATAATGTACAAAGGAAACCACACATCAAGTCTGAAAAGGACACTGGTTTTTGGAGTCCAACTGTTCTAATGGTTTGTTGGCAGTGGTATGGTGACAAAGCCACACACCTCACTTTTGGCAAATATCTCATCAGAAAAATTTTACATGTCTGTTTTTTTTCTCATTTTGATAACTACCTTATGTAAAAGTAGTGTGCAAACTATCTTATGTTAGAATGTTGTTTGTTAAGGAAGAGACGTACAACACAAGAAGAAAATCACTTTATTCAGCAATAGTACAATGAATTGTTGTTGTCACCGACTGAAACGCAGACTGTTGGCGATCATGGTTGATGATCATATCTGTGAGGGTTTGATACCGAACTCTTCAGTTTCAATCTGTTGTGTAGAGTTGTTAGTGGAGAATATACAGCATGCACATGTAGATACATTTATTTTATACACTTTCACTCGTGTGTAAAATTTTTATTTTTCTTACTAGAATTATGTATGTAAATAAATTCTAATTTAGTGTGTGAATATAATTTCTTGTTCTTGCATGATATTCTCTTATATTTGTGTTCGAAAAACACGATTTTTCTACCAGTTATAATTTGCAATGGATATGCTATAATTTGTTGTGGCAAATATCTAATATAAAAGCAAATGAGAGGAGACGTTCTGACTTTTTAAATCTTTCAAAATTGGCGCTAAAATTGGAAGTTGCTTTATATGTGCTGCTCTGCTTGACAGGTTGGAATTTTAGATCAATCAATTCATCCCCCCTTCTCCTTCCTAATTCCTTCCCTACGAGGAATCTTGCTCTCCCTGTCATTCACCCTTTGTTTTTTGTTGTAGAATAACTTAAGTCTGACCATCGTTAAGTACCCTTTTTATAAGAACCAAACGCCCCAAATTGTCTTAGATAGCATATAAAAGGGGCTACCCTAAATGAACGCTCCCTCATTATGTCCTGTCCAGCATCACGTGGCCTCATTCGCCATTAATGAACCAATTTATAGAATAATTAGAGTTGTCAGTGAAGGGGGCTCAACTTGATCAGAATGGACTGAATATTTTCAGTTATTTACTTACCTTTAGCGGAAGCTTATAGTATGTCAGCGTTGTCGTTCCCTCAATATATTCGCAATGGACTGAACAGTTACAAATCAAGTCTAAATGTATATGGCAAGTTCAGTGCTGATAGTGATAAGAATGGGAGCCCAAGGTAGGAGCTTATAGGGAGGTGTGGGGTGGGAGTGTGATGTGTTTACCGAGAACATCTTAGGCCTTATTTTATAAGATATTTGAATTGCTATCTCCAATTAATTTCAAACAAACGTTGGTCAGTTATCTATCTCGGTTATTATTTTGGTTCCAAGCAATTCGGGCGAAATCGATGTTGTCTAGTTTGGGGGAATGAGGAAGAAGGAAGGCCTCCAGTTTCCTCCCCTTTCCTATCTTCCCTTCATTTCCCATCCAATCTCAGTGGTATGAGTTTAAAATCTTTGAAAGGACCTTCTCTTAGCACATGTATACTATAAGCTCCCGCTCATACTCATCCAAAACATGGCTCCGCCGAGTTTTGGATGGTGTTGACCATCAGTCTTTCTTCCTGCACAGAAACTGGAGGGCGCCCACAACCCCAAGGATCTTCTGGACCAAGTCTGGCAAGAAGACGAAGCGCAGTTGAGTGATGAGTCCAGCAGTGACGAGGGAGAGGTTTGCAGCATTCATACAAAGCTACTTACTATTGACTTTTTCTGTACATCTACATCTACCCAACCCCTCTCCCCTTAAGCTTAGTTTTAGTGTCGAGAGAGGGAAGGAAGAATTGGCGGTTTGTATGTTTCATACATTTACTCATACTAAACAGATTAACTTGCGTGCTTTGATCAGATATCAAGAAGACGCGGAGATGCGTATCTAGTTAGTGTAGTTCTTGAAGTTAAATGACCTGCACATGGATCAAAGCAAGCGTTTTCTCTTACCACGTGACACAATGCCGTGCTTCGCTTTTTCTATTCGTGAAATATGAAGTATACATGTAAATTTATTCAATTTTATTTTTTTCGGCGTAGGTGACTCGCATGGACCTTAAAATCCCATCCCTACCTAGCTCTATTGGGCCACTTCTCTTTTTGGTTTTTGTGTCGACAATATATTATAGACTGTATTGTGTTTAGTTTTATGTTGTAAGTTTTTCCAAGCAAATTTAAGAAAATTAAACACCATCTAACTGTTGTTGGAAAGCAATTCAGGGTCATTACCCCAGATAAAATATTCTGGTAAAAGTCAAGGTTCTGCCGAGAGTTATGAACTGAAATTAAGTTGCTTTTTTGAAGTTCTTTCAAACATGTTCTCTTTATAGTTGAACTGAAGTTGACAAATACAATACTCGGATAGTAAAACCGGGAAGAAGGTTTCAGATTACTTCAAAAGAAAGCGCATGAGACGTTGAAGTTGAATTTATAGACATTTTGTATTGTGAATCGAACTAAAATGTAATGTGATATTTTAAAATATTTGACATTTCAAGCAAAGTTGAATGTCGAGAAATGTTTACAGACACACACATAAAAATCATGAAATGATTTATTTTCTTCCGTTCTTACCTTTCTTATCAAACTTGTATTCTTTCATAGATGACTTGCATTCCAAATTATAGTCCCTGGGGCATAGATTTTGGCTAAACGGACTTGCTCGCTTTTTTTAGTTCGAGTCTCCTTGGTTACATACACGATAGTTTCATTGCCTTTTAAGCTTAAGAGCTCTGTATTGCTGCTTTTAAAGAGACTACGTTAATTGCTTTTGAAGCAAACCTCTAAAGCCAAAATTTTAATTTTAGAATGAGCCAGTAGTTCATAGTTGATTTTTTTTGGTTCGACAGTAAATTTCAATATTTTTGTTTGCTTAGTTCTATTTGCATTTACCTAACAGAAGATTATTTGGAAATCACTTGTCTCTCGACTCACAAAAGATTTTGCCTTTTAGCTGTTGGTTTTGTACTTATCAGGGACAAGTCCGTTCTCTCAGAAATTAATACTTTTACGATTTGTTTTTGAGAAAACTACAAACAGTTTCACAAAATCAAAAGCACTGGCAAGCGAAATGGCATATACTTGAGAAAAGCATTTCGATTGTCTCATTGCGGGCAGTGTGAATTTGCAGTTGTTTGATCATCAATATAAAGCCGGATTTTCATTTTGCTGGATTGACAATATTTTTGTACACACAGATATACCGTTGAACTTGTGGCGACTTAATTTGTAGAAATAAAAACATCCCAAAAACATTAAGAATGAAATTGAAAAAAAACATGTCCATTTTTCGAACCTTTGAAACTGAACTTTGGTGCCGACCTTGAACTAATGGAGGTACTTGCGTGGATGAAAGTGAAGTTTTCACTGGTAATCGAAAGAGCTGGTTTAAAGATATAAAACATGGAAAGCAATCACTAAGTTTCGGACTTTTCCTAGCTTTGATCATTCGGCTTTGTCAGTTGTTTGAGCCAAAATTATCGTTAATGTACAAAACATGAGTCATCCTAGAGGAAGTTCTCGGCTGTACAGCACGGATTTGCATTTTAAATACACTTTGAAAAAGTGTGAAGATAACACTTGGGCACGGTGAATATATCGAATTTAAAGTCGTTTGGAAAGGAATATCGTATGTATGCATGTGTATGATAAATAGGAAAACCTTCGGCTCAGTCGGACTATTTTCATGAGCCGTGTATAATTATCTCCCAGCATGCATGGTTTTGTTTTGTGATCACCGACGAATGGAAAAATATTGAAATATGTTCTTATTTTCAAGATTTTGGAACAGAGCGTTTTTTTGTTGGCATTTGATATGATATCTCATCCTCTTCAAGTTCTGCTGCATTGCAGTTCTCTGATTTCTTCGCGAATGAGATCTGAGTTTATAAATACTTCTTTTCGGAGCCAGATATATTATTGATAAATCTGTCTAACAAGCACGAATTTGCCCCAAAGTTGTCTACAAGAATGAAAAATAGTTACCTTTTCAACATCTTTGAAAACGAATGCCAGGCCGCTGTAGATCAGTAGAATTTGCTTTGGGGTTCTCGCCTTTTCGCCTTCTCGCCTTCTTCATGAAGAACTTGTTGACACAACGACAGGAACCAAATTCTGTTTTGTTTGAAGTTTTGGTTTATCTTTCGTCTCGTGAATGACCATAGTTTGTGCGAACAAACACATTCTGACGCTCAAAACTGGCTGGCGTAATAATAACAGTAAAGATTTCCTAAATAAATTTTGGAGGACGAAAGACCAGTTTCTAGAAACACAATAATGAGAATAGTGTACAATGTTATCCTGCCGGGAGCTGCTCTCGATTGTTGCAAGCAGGTGTTTGCAATTTAAATGCGTTTTTTAGCTTTCTCTCAATAGTTTATCAAATTGATAAGAATTCTTGTATGTGATTGGCAGTCCTGATGGACGAATTTTATTGATTTGGGATAAAGAATTAGACTGGGGAAGATAATTGGTTCGCCGGCGATATACAACACCCACGACTATATAATCCTTTGTAGATCCCTCGCACCTGTTCTTCGCAATGGGCAAGAGACACCAAAGACTTATAGTTTCTTATTAAAAATACATTTATCAGTTATCCAAGCTAGAAGACTTTTGGTAGAACGTCGAAACAGGAAATTGAGCATGGAGATTTTTATGCGAAACTAATGATGGAATTTTAAATTGCGCCGTTTTGACGGCGAGTTCTCTTCAAGCGAAAAACATACGCAGTTGATAACTATTGTGGGCTTTGTTTTCTGATTTTGCAAACACCGATAATATTTTGTCAAGGCAACCAATGGTACGCCATCTTATGGAAATGTAATGAGCACAAAAAAGCTATCTTCCCATCCATTATTAAAGCTTTCATTCTGAATCGCTTTTAACTGAGAATATATTATATTTTTTATTTGATGGCTTTTTCGCATTTGCTGAGTCGAAACGTGAACACGACACAGTTTTGTCGATTACTGATTGTTTAAGAAGTTAAACTCCAAAGTAGTATCAGCATTTTCTTTTTTTCTTTTTGAAAAGAAATGAAATGAATTAGAGTTTTGCTATCCGTGTTTGAGAGACACGCCAGATATCGCTTGTGTTGTTATGGCAAGTGATTTTTACTAGAATGATTCTTAGCATTGCCACTGACCAAAATTGAAATTTAAAAAATTGTCAAGGCAAGTTATTACGACCATTATCTTTCGTGTTTTAATTAATATTACAAAGTGAAGCTTTCAGGGAAATGTCTTAAGAGCGGCTGACTGTAACGGTCGAGAACTCTCCGTCAGCGACCAATTTTGCAAATCGCTCATATTTTGCCCA
>JAOBYE010465529.1:0-19740 GCA_025403585.1 Parazoanthus swiftii | reverse complement strand
CGGTCATTTAACCGGGTTTCATAAGCTGGTCCTAAAGAGTCATCATTTTGCAAAAACTGTTTCATCAACTACATTAGAAAAAGTACACAACCGACCCGAACCAATCACTCACAAAAACCATGGAAGAAACGTATTAGAAAAATTAAACCAATTACTTACAGTTTTGTCTTTGAACTGCTGAAGAGTTATCTAGCTTTCGATATTTCAATTTTGCTTAACAGTCTGGTTCTTTGTTCATGAATTTGTAATAGTAATATTAACAGGATCTTATAGAAATAAATAAATTACTGTCCCAGATTTACTGAGCTACACCGACCTTTTTTTGTACCAAAATTTCTGCAACAAAGCTAAATCTTTTCCGAGCCAAATGGCTCATAAGGCCGGCGCTTATCTCCGGTTTCAGTAGTGTTAAGAGGATGAGAGTATGTGACTCCCCTGGACAGGACACTAATCCATCGCAGTTTATCCCCCAGCAGCTGGTACTCACTCGACTGGACCAGTGTCAGGTAAAGTGCCTTGCTCAAGGACACTGTTGTCGTTGTCTTTGTTGCTGTTGTTGTTTTAAAGCCATGCAACTGTCACCGATACATTGTAACTCGTCACTACAAAAGTATTGGTAAGGGACTTGAAAACGTTCAAAGGGGACTCCGGGTAACGAGCCAGCGCTTAAACCGCACGGCCACGCTACCTTCTACTACCATTGTCATACTTTTCAACTGTTTTCGTTGTTGTGGTATATCAATATGATACAAAATATTCCCTTTGTTTTGTCTCATCATACAAAATTTTAAACAGATTTGAATCAGCATCAATAAGAGGGTAGGCACTGGATATTTTGCAAGAAATACACTTTCCGACTATCCAGGTCTTAAGGGGAAAAAGATGAGTTTAATAAAAAGTCGAGATTACTCGGCTTTATTTTTGTTCCGTTTGTTCGGCAAGACTTTTAAACGCTACTCCCTTGAAAAGTTAGACCGCGAGGAGGTTAATTTTACATTAATAGCAAACAGGCTTTTTTAAAAAAAAAAAAGTGGTGTATTAACAAACGACAGCAGATATGTCGACTCCAGTTGGCTTTTATATATCATGAAACACTAACGCTGCATTCAGGTTCTGAACGCAGTTAAAGCTTTCATATCCATCAGGTTATCAAAATTGCAATACACGTTGATTGGTTCCTAAAATAAAGAAATTGGTCAAAGAATTGTATGGACAAATGATGAGAGTTTAGCAATGCATTATTTTTGGAAGTGGAGGGGTTAATGAGAAGATAACTGTTATTTGATTGAAATAGTGTACAAGTTAATATAGACTATCTAAAGTAATCTAGACAAGAAGCGCAGCTGTATGGATCAACAAAAAACCATAACTTTTATAGCCATGTTATCTTAAGGAGTAAGGTGGTGTTATAAGCTTCAATTTCTCGTGCAGCAAGCCTCTCAAAGCCTTGAATGCCACGAGTCACTGCAGCATGTAAGACCTCTCGCAATGGTCAAAATAGTTGCAGAAACTAAAATCGGGTTCTACTTTGCGCAACGGTTGCAGCAATTGGTTTTTTTAAAAAATGCCCGGACGCATGTGCGAAAGCTCTTCCGAGACAGCAACAAAGATGGCGGAAGCGAACTAAAATAATATAATAAAATTTGAACATGTCAAACAAACACTTAATCGTCTTTTCTTAAACAAATCTGTAAATATACGGGATACGCAGTGCTCCTCAAGATTTTACTTTGTTTGTTGGCCAGTCTAGCCCTAATCAGGTCTCCCATGTCATATGGTAATTTGACTATTAAAATAGTAAAAGTCAAAATGACTTTTTAAATATCGAATCCATTATTATCCAACAAATTATGTAGAAACACAATGTTGGGCAGGGAACTGCTGGATGACAAATTTGAGCCAATCATATCTGATGATCCAGTGTTGGCCAACATCATCTAACAAGTGACTAAAGTGACTAAGCATGTTGCGTCCAAATATGTTGGGTGATGTTGGACCAACTTGTTGGACCCGTTTAAACGGGTTAATACTTCAAAAAAGTTGCGTTATATGGCTCTTTAGTGGTCAGCCCAAGTATAGCGATTCTAAAGACGGCTTCCAACAGGTTGGTCCAACATCTTCCCGTATGGTTGAACGTAATTATAGGTTGAATAGATCTGAGGGCCATATCGAATGATGTTAGGTAAGGTTGGATGAACTTTTTCACCAGCATGCCCTTTTTGCACACACCAAAATAGGGTAAATGCAGCAAACAAACATTCTTGAGACGACTTGTTTTAGGTATCGAGAAAAGCCGCAAAAGAAAGATTTTTTTTTATTATCGCTAATCTGGTAAGCAGTTACAGAGGTTATTTGGCTAAAACGGAATCCAGTGTAGTATACACGGGTAAAACAAATGTTTTGGTTGTCGCTAACCTCAAAACTTGACACTATTGCATTTCTTGATAAGGTATCGGTTCAACTCCGGTGGGCGCCTTGACAATGATTACATTTTTGCTCGATTTCTAATCAAAATGTGTCTCGTCTCATTGCTAGATCCGACTCAGATAAAACTCTATTTTGAAGATTCTAAGAAAGTGCCGTCGTTTTCCAAATGAAGCCACATTAAAGGAATGCCGACAAACTGTTATCCGACGTATCTGAAACATGCAGATGTTCCGGATAAAATGCTCGTTACAACTTGGATGTAAATTAAAATTTGGTGTCAATTACGTGCTAACAAGCGATACTAGTGACTTCCGACACCACTATGACTTAATTCTCTTAGTCCATTCTTGACTTCAGTGTTGGCCTTCTCGAAGAGGATGGTGTGGGCAAGGGGGAATTGGGAGGGTCACATGGGAAAGGGTGAAAAGTAAAGTGAATTGATACTGTCACAAAAGCCTTATAATTTTTCCGTTCGAGGCACTAGTAAAACAAGGGTCTTTTCATTTCCTTTTTGATTTGGATAATGTGTCACGAGACAGTAGCATTAGTGATTTAATCTCTTACGGAAAGAAGGGAGAATCAAGTTGTCGACTGAATCACTGATGCCTCTTGTGTCATTATCGTACTTTACAGTTTTCGTTTAGCGTTGTTAAACTTTTGTTAGGACAACATGGAAGACTTGCTTGTCTATTTGTTTGGAATTGTTAAGACCATGCAAGTACATCTATATGTTAACGGCCTATTCCACACAGTTGCTCTAGCTATAGTGAGCTGAAAACTCGAGTTCCATGGTCAAAGATCTAGTGAACAATTAGAATTTAACCAGAAGAAGCTACAACCGAGTCAACGGCGGAACCAGGGATTTTGATTACCTTACACATGTAAATGTCAGTGTAACTTTACAGTAAAACTATTAACTTGGGTATCGAGGCCTATACTTGTAGAACAGGTACAGGTATTTCTTTAAAGCTTCAATAAGCTTTTTCTTTTCATTATGCGAGTGTTAAGCGGTTGTTACTTTATCATTAAAAAGCCAGTAAAACTAAGAGTCTGTTAATTTAGAGATCTAGAAATCGTTGTATCAAAGTTTAACGTCTGGCATCGATTAAGGTATCCTTCACACTCAGCAAGATCTTTCTTCTAGCTCCAGCCTCCACAAGATTGAGACCGATTGAGGACAAAGTCCCCAAAACCGAGTATTCCTTCCAACTGCCGAACAATTTGAACTTTACCTGATCTGCATCCCCTTCTGCAGCAACGCCCTTACATGTAACTGGGTTTAGATTAATATATTTTTATACCTCAATGATGACTGCATGCGATATAAATTTCAAACCCGCTCGCAATCCGATGTATTCTTTACTAATTCGTTGTTATTGGGAAACCCTTTCGATACCTGTTTCAGTTTTATTATTAACTTTATTTTTAATCCGCTTTTCCTGCGATGGAATCGAAGAGGAACGCGGCCACAGGTTCCCAATATTTGCAGCTCAGGCCCATTGTATGAAAGAAGAATACAGTTCACCACATCAAAATTAGCCTACTCCTACACAAAATGTACAGCGGGTCGGTTGGTTCTCCTTCAAATGTAAAGATTTGCAAATCGGTAAATTTAAAGCCTGTATAAACTGTAGAACGTAGGACGGAGTTTGGACCAACGGTGAAAATATTAAAGAGTTGCTTCCGTGGTCTTGGACACCCTCCATAAGTTAAAGAAAAGTTTACCAAGAGGAACAACTTTTCTAAAATTTGTTTTGTCAAAAAAAATTTGAGAAGCCTTTAGCTTAATTTTCGATTAGTGTCACGGAAACCGTTGGAAACCATACCCTCTGGAAGTAAGGGAAGACTGTGACGTGCACAAGTCACAAGACTACAGTTCACAGTTGTAGCTTTGAAGTAAAGATATATTCACAAAGTGAATTTGGTAGTTTAATGTTGTTTTTGTTTATCTTATTCTTTCTTTTGTATTTATAAAGCGCGTGTAATCGAAGTCTTCCATTGTATAAAGTTCATCGTTCATCGTTCATCATTGATGACAAACAGTTTAGTGGGAAAAATCCAACAATAGCTTTTGTCACTGTATTTTTTTAAATTAAACTAAGTTACTATACTCACTGATTTGAGGAGTACCTTATCATCTCAAGTACTTAATGAATCGCATAAGAGATTCTCGTATTTCTCGCACACTTCCTCGTCCTCGTCTCTTGCTGTGTCAGGGGTGGTAAGACCACTTCCCAATCAGTTATTGTCTCCAATGTTGCTGCAAAAGCGCAGTTGTTTTGGAGATATTTTTCAAAAAGATTTTCCTCATTTTCTTTACTTGTTCTGTCATAATTTGTCTTGAAAACGACGCTCTCAAGGCTTGTCTATAAGGTTTGCTTACGATCTTTATCATTTTACTTTTTGTTTTGTGAGGAATATGTCCTCCTTACACCACATGCATGTTTGCTAAAAGCATTTTTGTTCATAAGGTTGTTCTAAAATATTATAAATATCTCTTTGAAGAGGCACGATCTTGGACATGCATGACAGTTGTAATTCAATTTAATTAGAATATTTTTAGCCCCTTAAAGTCTAACAGAATAGCGTAGATCGATGCTATTGAAGTCTTCCTTCAGTCTCGGCAGCCGACAATTCTTTTCAAGTCTAGCTACATATGCACAAACTTAACCATTTTAGTTTAAAATAGTTGTATACGTACTTTGATCTGTTGAGACTTTATACATTTCAGCCTTTTTTGAGTTTAAAAATAAATTGTCACACGGAAAATAAACTGTTATATTTGTATAGTCTCACGTTTTTGTGGCAAAAGGCTAATGCTACTAGAACTACTTTAAGACAATGCTTTGTTCTTGACTTTGTCAATGTTCAAATAATGTATTGAAGAGCAAAGGTCACTTAATTCTAAATATTGCTACTTGAGTTTCAAGAGCTTGTTGACACGCATTAGGTGGAAATTCTAAAGACTTGTTAAAGTTCCCAGCAGGACACAAACACACGAATTTCCACAACACTTGAGAAAACTGTGATAATTTCGTCACACTTTAAAACCAGTAAATATCACGTGATTGCAGTTTTTGCCAGGAATGCAGCAGTTGCAGTGAATGACCCTTAAGTAGAGTGAACACTAGGAATAACTAAGAGCTGTAAGCCCTTCGAGGAATAATGAAAACCATTTCATTTATCTATTTGAGTAGTACCCGGTTGGAGTGGTGTCCTATGGACGGCTTTCGGCAAAATTTTGAAAACAATGAACGGCTTCACAGCACGAGCATCTGTCTATACGGGCCAAAACACATGGCTGGCCATGGGAGTAACGCCAGTCATTTCAATCGCAGAAATTTCTAGAACAGCTTGAAAATGAGGGAACTTCAAGGGCTGAGCTGCGGTGAGTTGAACCTAAAATGTAAGCAGTAATAAGTCTTCTCCCATTCGCAGAAAAGATTCTCTAAACTTTCTTCTTCCAATCTTCAAGATCACCTATTGTTGACTTAAAGTTTACTTTTGAACATAACTAGTTCTAAAAAGTGTTAAGGTTTTTTTGTTCAAAACTATTTGCTAAAGTGGCTTGATTGGATAACGGCGGCCAAACTACTACCGGAATATCTTGATTTAGTTTACACCCGGTTGGAAGCACAACTGGTTGAGCTGATATTATGATCCTAGTCCTCAGGGGTGCTATATTTTAATATAGCGACCATAACAACTCGCTATGCACAGCAGAAACAAAAGGACTAAAAGGTCTTTTGGGAAACGATTTTCCATTCAGCCTTCGCGCTACCGGCAGTCACTAACTCTCTACATCTGGTATAAATTCTCAAGCTAGCACGTGTTGTGACAGAATAGCTACAAAAGGTCCTGTGAGAACCCATTTTCATTCAAGCAGACGGTGTTATACAATTACAGCGAACTCTTTGAGTCGGCGAATTATAATTTCTGTTTGTATTGAAAACTTAATTGAACATCCGAATTTGTTTCGTGTATTAAAAAATGCAGTAGTATTAAAGCTGATTTACTTGTTCAGGTTAGAAAGAAACATCCACGAGAGTGCATTGGATTCTATGTCAGAATGATAGATAGTTAATTAGCTAATTGTTTTGCGGTAACCGAGTTAGCGGCAAGTAAGAACTCCCAGCATTCACGCTGTCCTTCTCAATATGTTTATCTTGCGCGGCCGCGGCACGGTTTGAGCATATGTGAGCAAAGCGATTTTAAACAAGCAGTTGTGCGCTTCATTCCGGGAAACGTCCGGTCACTTTACACTCTGACAATTCCGGCTCGCAATAACTAGTTTTCTTATATACAAAAAGAAAAACACAGTGTTTATAATGGAAAGATACGTTCACCGAAAAAGCTCGTCTGGTACCTAATGCTGTTGAAATGCATGTTTCCGTCAATCATTTGACAACCTGAAAGCCGCGGTCCGTCTGATCTTGGGTTGGTATCGGTTTCACATCGGGCTGTCACCCCTCCTTGTCTGGTTTCACCTCTCACCGAGACGATTTGATAGCAACTCGTAATTGCCTCGCGGATGTTTTCAATGAATTCGCCAGTCGATACGCGAGTAAAAAGCGACATCTTGGAACCGCATCGAGAAATGAGGAAGATGTATCCGTCCAGCTACAGATACAGCCGTAACTATAACTCCATCCCGTACGCCTATCCCTCATGTCCACGAACTAGTATCACCGCTCAGCCGCATCCGTTTGCTTACAGTCAACCCAGGTTTGCGACTTACAGCAATCCATACCAAGCTAGAAATACACCGACAGTTGATCACGACTACCCCCCTCCACTGTCCCATCCTTCTACCGAACAAGTATCTCAACAAACAAACTATTCGTCTTGCCAGCGAGAAGCAACTACTTACAGATCATGGTCGGGTCCTCCAGCCACCGTCCCGATGCCTTCGCCGCGAGTGAGAGAAATCGCTGAAATTAGGAGGAGCAGTTGCCAACACGCCGTTTCAGCAAATTCGGCCGAAAATGAAGTTGAAAACAACGCTGAACAAGGTATATGTGTTGCCTGTTGTCACTCTGCTCCGCATTGGTGATCGTAAATGTTTTCGTTTGTTTCTCAACAATGGCAAAACACAAGTTTTTCTAATCTTTGTATTCTGGACGTGTCAAAGCCAAAGAGCCCAACTTGGCAATATACGAATTAGAGTATGTTTGTAGTAGAAATCTGGAACTAAACTAGCTTGCAAAACTGTTGCCACATACCCCACTCTTAATAAACTCTTATTAAACCCACTATCTTTTCATTTAATTGAGATGCTTTGCTATGGCTTAGGAAGCAATCAGGGCGTTTTTTAAATCATTTGGCACATTTTTAATAAACACATATTTCATGATTCAATCTTGCGTCGACAAACCATAGAAATTGCGTTTCGTACTCTGAAAGAAGAATGGTGGAATCTGTTATATGGAAATGGAAGTAACCTCTAGTAGTGGCAGAAACAGATCTATTCTTGAGTGAATCAGTCAAGGTTTTTCTTTTTAATTTTTAACTTGTCAGTTTACGCTCAACGAGGAAGTGTGTTGTGTGTGGTTGTTGTAACAAAGATCCCGAGTTTCCTTGTCGTAATGGCCGATAGCGGAACCGATATACGCCGGTGTGTTTTCAAAGAGTTTATTCTTACCTGAAGGCAAATGATATATTAATTGTTTACTGCCCTTCTACTTTTCATTTAAGCACTAAGCAGAGACATTTTCTTTTAAGAATCAAGAGGTGTTACACGATTTTGAGACCGAAACCATGGTTTAACTGTTTAGCTGATTTTCCTGTTGTAAAACTTTTGTTACCTTCATTTGTGACTTTCAGTTTCCTAAAGTTAATTTAAATTAATCTAGAAACTGCTCAGGTTGCACGAAATCTCATAATCGTTCCATGTCGCAGTCAAACTAAAAATGAGTGTTCACCAATGAAATGACAAAATGAATTTCTTAAACAACTGAAGTGTCAGAGCTATGGTAATGTTTGAAGGAATCACTTTCTGGCACTTGACACTTTGTTACCAGCTCCTCAACAGTTTTATTGTAGCTGTGTAGTTTTTAACAGAAACACAACTAACCCTCTTGCAAGCTTATTGTTTGAAGACAATGAAACAAAACTTCAACTTTTAAAGTAAATATCTTTATATGAGTTCAAAATGTACTGAATACTTTCTTAAAGGATGCAAAACAGATCAGTAGTTGTTTTTTATATACCTTATATACAGGTTTTTTATAACTTACCTGCCGTCAAATAACAAAAATTAGCTTTTCAGTTTTACCATAACTCTCTTAAAATTTGAGTATAAACACGAAACCGGAGTTTTGTCCAATAGAACAACAATAACTGTACCGAAACGTTTCAATGTTTCTTCTTTTTTACCAAATTAATCACCTAAAAGAGAGTTCGAAGACGTTCATGCAGTTTTGTTGAAACTATGTGTTAACTATTGTCGCTTGTGACTACAATTTTGAAGTTGTTCTCTAAAACCTGCTCTTCCTAAACTGTTCAAAGAATGCAACAAGCTGCGAGACTATTAATCGCTGCCAAAATTGTTCGTTTTTATCAAGTTCAGTAATGATGGCATTCAATCCGACTTTGGAAACAGACATTCAAAGTGGTTCTTCTTATTTTGCCTTTGTGTCAACAGTTTTTTAAAGTAAATGAATGTGTTCCTTTTATCACCAGGTCCAGTCAAAGAAATACTTTAAACCCTCATAAATTTCTTACCGTACTTAATTTAACCGTATTTGTAACTTAATCATGTCCTCCATATTTCTGGCAGAGTAGACGGTTTTTTGTCGAAATTTATCCACCCACATTTTAATAGTGGTTTCAAGTAAAGCCAAAGTACCAATTCTTATGACCAATTTCAACAATTACATTCAAATAAATCATCATGTGCTAAAATGGTAGTTTTGATACACATGTTCTTAAAGGGATGACGTGTTCGCACATAATAATCTACTTTACTGAAGAGCAGTCTTCAATGATTGATAAACAACAGAAGGCCCCTTCAGCAATTTAGCAACAACCAACACGTCAAAAACTTTTCCTTATTAATTCATTCTCAAGCAAACAATTAAAAAATACTGGTCTGCAGGTAAAACAAGAGGATTTGCTCAATTCTTACAACAGAAAATGCAAAACAATCATTTAGAGGAATTGATGCTACTTTGGTTTATGTGGTTGTACAATAAATCTACAACGTATAAAGTACCCAACATGCTGTTGTTCGGGCACCAAATCAGTAAATGAAATTTGTTGTTTAATTTGTGTTCTTCAGTTTTTTGTCCGACAAACTACTTTCTACACGGAATCACTGACGAAGCCTTCTTTGGATTTTTTACTGGTAATATCCGGAGCTGAGAGGTTTATGGATATATTCCAGGTGGATTGATAAAAGTATAGTACTTACTGTATATGCTGCTTTGTTGCATTTAAAGAGCTTACAATAACGAAACAAAAAATTTCAAATCAGGGTACTTATCAAACGCTCAATGATTAGGACCAGCGCTAGTTTTGCGGAAGACATTAAATTGTGTCAAAAAGATACCGCTGGGTTGAGGAAATATCAATGCTATATCATCTTGATAAGGAAAGGGGAAGCCATCAAGGGTAATTTGTCACTACTCGTCTTTTCAGACGTTCCTTTTGACTACTGGTTGCTCAAAAGTTTGACCAGTGCATATAAGTAATTTGTTTAATGTCAACAACTGCATTACGTTGTAATACGACTGTCCAATACCTACAATTCAAGTCGTTTAAGGTCGTAAAGTATTGCAGTTTGGTCCCCTACTTCAAAAGGATGCCGATTTGCACGCCTGCATGTCTTGGCGTGTCGTAATTTTGCCGACTACGTCAAGCTTGGCAGGATGTTTCCCCACAGCCCTTTCTCCATGACCTCCTCTGCATTCCGAGCCCTATAAAGTCTAATTGCTGTTTTCCTAAAGATTGGGAACGAAAATAAAGAGACATGCAGCCACACAGATTTTTTTCAGATAAAGCCGAAACATTTCGAAGTAATGATTCGGTATAGAGAACCTGAGCTGGTTGCTTCATATTGCCATTTGCTAATAAAAAAGGTTTTAATTTTACTTCCCTTTAGAGCATCTAAGAAAACAGGAATTGCAATATCGAAAAGTATCGACTGACTCTCCTCAAGTAAAAATCGGGACATTTTTTAAAAAATGAACCAAGGTGAGAAGGTTGTGTTATCTCCTTGTTAAATTTTATTGCGTTTTCTATGCCTCTACAATGGATTGATATCGTTGTTGTGAACTCAATTCTCTTGCTGTTACATTCTCAAACATCAGACGTTTCAAATTTTGTTACTTCTAAGCCAAGTACTCTCGAGACAACCAAAGTGAACAGTTATTATTGTATGGGTTTTTGGTATTTTCTTCAAAGTATAGGACATTTTTTCAAATCGTCAGTTTACATTCTTCCACTTGCTTCACACTTGCACGTGAACAGGGTGGATTATTTCGGCTCGGAACGCAGCTTAACAAGTAATAAAGTATGACAGGAAATTCATGCCGCAAACCAAACAAACTTGGACAAAACCACTAAACCGTCTTTTGGGCTGACTACACACTCCAATCTAGCCATTTATTTGGGGATCTGTCTGTTGTTGATATCACGTTTGACAAGCAAAGGGTACCCAAGCTTTGAGTTCAACCTATTTGTCCGCCACTGCCTGTCAATGAACCGATAGGTTGTCTGCAAGAAAGACCGTTAGAAAGCTTCAACTCTTTGCCAAGCTGCTGTTTTGTTATAAAGAGTTTTAAAACTTGTTCAGTGTTGCTCTCGGGAATTCTTGGCACACGAGTAAAATCATTGCGAGTGCCTTGACACCATATTTCTTTCTCACTTCGTTATAACTTTCATTCAAATTCAAACCCTAAGCTTCAGAAGTTATAACAGTCGCAATTGCTTCTCCAAAAACTTCCGATTAGCAAGTCTAAATATTCAGAAACAGATTTTTCTTGTGTACTGAACAAAGCAGGGCATGACCGGAAGGTTTTGCCTGATCTACGGACAAAACGGGTTGTATTCAACGGGCCAAATACACAACTGATACTGCACATGTACGGTGAGGAATAACATTTTCAATCTAAGACCGTGATAGTGCACTTGAAAAAAGGTAAAGCGATCAGAATATCACAAGCTGCAATACTAATATTCCTCCTTTAACTGAAATGTTTGAGAACAGAAAATGATAATTTAATGCGACGTGTTTTGAGGTTTGCAAGAAAGTCGATGAAGACAACTAAGGTCAACAGACATAACGGCGTAAACAGATGGACTAGCGAAATGAGTAGCAATCTTTTTTCACCAATCTTTTCAAAAGCTACACTTCAAAATAGTGTTTTGTTACAATGTTTTGCTTTACAGTCGAGCGATTGAATCTGTTATTTACAAACATGAATTAACAGCATTGTTGAAACGTTTCAAAATGCTCCCAATAGAAGTTGGTAATAGACTGACTCCATACTTAACCTTGAATTATTAATTTTTATCAAGAGATTTAGTTGGCACTAGTTGCTATCAAGTCCAACTTCAGTGAAAATGATGAATCACAGATGCCATGCAAATTCCGCGTATATATATTAATAAATTTAACCAAGGCGTGAAATCTGTTTGGTGAGGTTTCATCTAATCCTTGCCCTCAAAATACGGCATTCTTAGTAAAACGTTTACATTCTAATTTGGAGTTATTAGGTTTTGATTTTAGTAGAGTACACGACATCAATCATTTTGTAGTTTCGCAGTATGTTTCATGGTACACACATATTTCATTCCCGTTGTGTTAATTACATCATGTGCATGTACTGATGAAGCTATCAAAAGTCTGTTACGGAAAAATTTAATTGATAAACTAAAACACAGCCAAAAAAGGGCCAGGATAAATATTAGAATTTGAAGCTGTTACTACACTAGTTAAAATGACGATCGTGTTTTAAAGACTACTAATTATTATCAGCCTCGCAAGCTTTCGATTAAACGGATACTTCTTTTTGTGCCGTAAAGCCGCTTTCACGAAATGAGAACAAACAAACAAACAAACAAAACTGGAGAGACGAGTTTATAGACACACATTGTTTTTGATCTTACCGAAACTGCATGTTTCAAATCTCTTCCTGAACATATTTTGGTTTAGTAACTTTGGTATATAAACTGAAGAAAAGCAATCTTTGAGAGCGGAATGGCTGTTTAACAAGCTGAAGCGAAGATTTGAGGACTGACGGGTGCTTGCCAAATTGTGAACTTTTGTGGAAATTTAGTAGGGTGCTAATTTCCACCTTGTGCTAAAGTCCAATGGCGGTGTCAGTTCTGAATAAATATTATCTTAGGTTTTTCTGTCAGTGAATTATTTTCTTCAAATTACTGATGACTTACTGATACTAAGTTCACATCCACGTTCTCAATCCGAAGGTTTACGTGGCATTACAAACAAGGCTCTGGTAAACCAAATGGAAATTCCATTTACAAGCACGTTTATAAGAACCAGAAAATGTTTGGCGAGACCGTTGTTCTTAATTTTTTTGGTAAATGCAGCCTTAGTTTTTTGTTAAATTATTTTTGTCTTTAAATTTTCGTACATAAAATAATTGTTCTAGTTAAAAGAATCGGTGTTTTAGCAATTGAGACGAAGCTTGAGCCTACAATGGTTCTTAACTAGCTCTTGAATTTGTGCAAAAGTCAGCCCCTCTGTGCTTTATAAAGTGTGTTCTTATACAAAATGTGTGTGTTGTATTGGTTGACAGAATCGTTCAGGTTTATGGTTAAATATTTTGAGTACATTGCTATTGAAGACATGACTACTGTAGTACAGTTTTGTAAACCTGATATGATAACAAGTTACTTTGGCAAAGATTCAGATATTAATTGCTTTCATCCGCGGTGCTCGGCCACTTATACTGGGATATCTTTATGATAAATTACACGCATAGTTTCAATGTATCGACTTTCTTTCTGTGACAAACTTTTCCAACTGCAGCTGTTCAACTGCTCAACTGATGAAAGAAATTTCCGATTGAAAATGTGCAGTTTGAAAACAGGCCGAGTTTGGCTTCGCGACCCTCTTCGAGTAGATTTCTATACTACCGCATTTTTTAAATTCAAAGCTTCATAATTTTTGACATTTCTCAAATTTTGAGATATTTTTTCAAAGATATATCAGGAACGTCGCCCTATGCTTATCTACTCGTCAATTAAGACTAACAAAATGGTTAATCAGCAAAGATTAACTTATCTCATATATAATGTACCTCGATGTGTTTAAAACACCATGTAGTTTTAAACTGAGCAATCGTACACGGGCAGACTATCGGTATCCCTATCAACTCATTGTGACACTCCAAGAATTGCTGTACAACATCCTAGTGGGTCATATACTATACAAACGTAACCTTCAATAGCCATATTTAGTCATTTAACTGAGTAGGGCCATGGTTTTTTCCCCCGGTTGGTTTGACAAATACCGCCGCCATTTTGCATTATCCGAAATGCACTTTGGATACGAGCTGGAAGCCTAGTTGTGTTGGAGCCAATCAGAGAACTCCATTCTAAATCAGCGAACCCATTTCAATATCTAGTGAGAATGCATATATTTAACAATTATTCCACAAACGCGCGTTGGATATGAGCTTTTACATAGCGGACGAAGTGCGGAGCTGAGTTTATTAAATACCAAACACTGGATAAAAATATCTCGAACATTATATTCTACCGACTCGAGTTTTCGACCGTTTTGAGGGAAAATTTTCCGTGATAAAATTGTTAGTTTCTATATTTGGACAAACTACAGGATACAGGATTTAAACCTTGATTAGAGAGCCAATCAGATTACCAGAAATTCAGTACCCATCGTTTGGTATTTAATAAAACAATATATTCTACACATCATATCTCTAAACGAAAACAGAACCGCCATGTTCAATAAACATAAAAGCAAAAACTGCAGACAGTGTGTTCCGTTGCAGCTTGCGGCACGAAGGGGTTCGCTCTGTGCAGCTTAGACTTTTCATTTTAAACATCTGCAAAAGTTACTGACTAGTGAACTTTTCATCAACCAAGTTGAAGAGTTTACCATGGTTTTGTTGATATGTTAATCACTTGAAGTTGACGATGTTATCTCCGATGCATCTAACTAAAAATAAAAATGCTATAAATGGAACCCTTTTGTTTCTGAGATACCGAGTTATGATCGGCACGGGCAGGGCTTTTTTTAGAAGTTTAACAGTTTGATCAGTCTTTTTTAAAATTTCGGCGATCAGATAACAATGAGAGTAATAATAGTGATAGCACTAATAATAACAATAATGATAATGATAATTCTAAATGATAACAGTAATGATAATAGTAATAAGAATATTAATAGCAAATTTATACAGTGACCAGGTTATAATGTGATCAAATTTTGACGCTTGGTAAAGAACTTTTAAAAACAGAATGGTATTCCGGACAGGTTGAAGTATTTTAGTTTGGTGTTAATTTAGAAAGGCCATATGGGCCATATGGAGCAAGGAATTACAGCGGTCCAGCATGGGTGCTACATGAATTCGAGATTTAGAGGCATTGTTTTAAGAAGGGCAGGAGTACGTTTTAGAATGGAAAGTTGGAGAGAAATTGAGTTGATCTTGTACTAATCCGATTCTCATTTCTGAACAGAACCAGACGATGGAAATAGCGAAGATGCAAAGTCAAGACGGAAAAGAAAAGAAAGAACTGCTTTTTCAAAGCTACAACTCCAGGAACTAGAAAAGGAGTTTATTCGAAACAACTATTTGACAAGACTTCGGAGGTACGAGATTGCAGTAAGCTTGGACTTGAGCGAGCGGCAGGTGAAGGTGTGGTTTCAAAATCGCAGAATGAAATGGAAACGAATAAAAGGAGGGAAACGGCCGGAGAAAAGACTCCCTTCAACGGAATTACTCGAACAAGATGGGTTGGAAGACGACCATGATCTTGATGAGGAAATCAGCTGACACGAAACTCACAAAAGTTCATTGAGATTTGAGAGTTATTTTCCATGCATGTTCGGTTTTTTCATACAGTAACCCTTCATTCACAACTTTAGAGTGGCAAGAGGATCAGATTTTAAAAAAATCTTTTATGCGCCTATTTTGTCAGTTGCAAGAGCAAATATCTAAATTACTTATATGAGCTACTTAGTATGATAAACGTATGCTAAAGAGAATTAAGAAAAACAGAGCAACCGACTAAGTTTTATTAGCTTCCGACAGGGCGTCGCTCGAACTTGCACTTCCAAACGCTGCGCGAATCATCCATGCCAAAAGCGAACCGCAAACTAAGAGTGAAACTCATGGCTAGACAAGTGATGGTGTTCAGATAAAGTGAGAAGGATTGGTTTAATTAACCATTGTTCGAAATCCGTTGCTTGACAGTAAATCAGAATACACTGTACATGTACATTAAAACCTTAAAAAATCCTTTTTGCGGTTTCTTGATTGCCTTCGCAACCCCCTACTAAGTAAGTAAGCAGGGAGGTAAGTAAGTAGGGAGGTAAGTAAGTAGGTAAATAAGAAGGTAAGAAAGTTGGTAAGTAAGTTAGTAGGTAAGTTAGTAAGTGAGTAGGTAGGTAAGTAACTAGGTAGATATTAAATAAGTAGGTAAGTGAGTAAGTTACTAAGCAGTTACACTGTAAGTAATAAAATAAGTATTAGTAAGGTTAAATCTTTATTGAAAGAGGGTCAGCACAAAACCAAACCGGTCTACAACCCTCGTAAGTTACACAATGAAATACTAACATCAAAACACATAAATACAACGAAAGTGGCTAACAACACTAACAAGTAAATCACATTATATGTGCCAAGGGATAACCAGTAAGGTTTGGCTGCTCATGCAGCACTAATAAACAGATATAATGATATCAATGTGGTAAGTTGAAGTGCTGTGCAAATATCCCAAGAAGTACAGCACTTCAATCTAGCACACTTATATCAATCCAGGCGTGACTATACCAATCATTAAGAATATTAGGGTTAACAATGTAGTGTCAAGAATATATAAAACGAAGGACTTCAATTTGGGTCAATTTTTGAGAATAGCTAAAAAACCTCCAAAACAAACTGAGTGAAACATCATAATAAATGCTGATCAGCAAAGTGGAAAAACAGTTTTCCCGCTTTTCTCAGTCGGCTTTCATGTTATGGACTCAGTTTTATATAGTTCGTTAAATTACAAATCAGTTTCAACTGGTAAAAATACGCTATTTTGGTCAATATGTTGGAAGAATTGGCTGAGAAGACGGGCTTTCTTCTTTGGCAGATTAGATCAGCAGCTGAGAAAACTAGCAGTTTCTTACATTTCGAGCGTTTTGTCAAACGTTTATGGCCATTGGCAAAATTATAAATGATATTCAAAACATTGATGCATCCCATCTTCGGAAAACGAGAACGATTCCTATGACGGCTGACAGGTCATGGCTTTTCTACTTTCTGTTAATAAGCTCATTCCGTGCAGCTCACCAAACTACTAAACTAACAAGTATATTACATCAAAGCTAACACAAACAGGGCCGTAGCTAGATCCAAAATTTAGGGAGGGCATTTGCCCTCTAGTTATGGCCCCACTTGTAATTACATTGTACTGAAAAAAAAATTATTTAAAATCAACTTCCGGTCCAAAATTTTGGGGAGGCATTTGCCCTCCCTGCCTGACGCTAGCTACGGCCCTGACAAAATACAAGTGTTATTCGTACGAGTTCATTCAGCTTTTGTTTCATTTTATGTGAAGAAGCAAGCGCATATTTTAGTGCACTTTGCATCTTGGTGTGCTGTCTGTTGTGGGTAACCTCCACGCAGACCCTTAGGAGAATATCAGTCTGCATGGAGGCTGATGATAGGAAAGGTCGACAAAAAATGTTAATTGTTTGTGAGTTCAATGTTTGAAACGGAGTCGTACATATAAGAAGTGTCAACCGTGGTGCGATCGACTTGTAAGGGACCGGGCCGTTTACATGAAACAGGGGTTAGCTACAATGTCACTCAACGTTGACCTACTGCTGATTTTCCTTTTTTAAAATAATTTGAAGAAGCCCTGATGAGTACCTTATACCAACATTTATTTGTTTAAATGTTAGGAGTCCGGATTTCGAAATATCTATGTTGATTTCTGAGAAAAAAAGAGTCATTAGAATTGACCCATGTCGGTCGAACCCATGCTTACATGATCTTTTTCATGGAATTTCACAACTTTTCCCGTGTCAAGGCGGTTTAACCGCGGGTCTCCAAACGGAGGTTCCAAACAGCTTTAGGCATTTGACTGGAGAACGGATAACCCGGGCTGGCGGTGATCTGACCCAGGTTTTGCAGCCAATCCCGGTTCGTGTAAACGGAAAGAGTGCCTGACAATAAATATCATAGGTTTAAATCACGCAGTAGCATTGGCTATGGCGTAGACATTTATTAAATTCTTAAACTGTTTCGAACAAGTTATTGTTTGTAAGCTAAAATTTTAGGCGTCACGGGAAATGAACCGGGTACTACAGCAAAAAATAATACAAAAGTTAACCCAGTCATTACCCTGTTCTTGGTCAATTTCTCGTGACTGTTATAAACTACCCTGTGCTTAGTCACAACAAACGAAAAAACCCTGTCGTTAGTCTATAAATGAAAAAAAACGGTGTCCTTAGCCAAGAATTCTCACACCTGTGGTAGTTACCCTGTGTTTAGGCAATTATGAACAACTTTACCCTGTGCTTAACCTGGCAATTACCCTGGGCTTAATCAATTACCCTGTGCTTAGTCAGCTACCCTGGGCTTAGGCAGACGCAACAGTTGGCGTCGTCACCCGACCGCGCCTGGAAGAAAAGTTTGCTTCGGCCGGGATTGTGCGTGCACGATGTCTTTGTAACTCAAGTTTGTTGGCTGATTACTATTCGTCTTCGTCAGAAGAAGTCAGTTTGAAGTTAGTCGCAGAAAGTACGGGCCAGTGTGATAATGAAGGCAGAGCGCGCGGGAAAGATAAGGTAGAAGTGGAATTTGGAAACAGAAATACAAAGATATGTGTTCCGAATAACGATTGAAGACCTTTTAAAACACAAAACTATCAGGTATTTTGGCTGGTGTAAGAAAGTAAGCAAAAAGAATTAGATAAACTTCCGAGTATCGTTTTGGAAATAGGTCCTTCTTAAATGGTTATCATGATGAACTGACAACAGTGAGTTGGTTGCGGAACCAGTCAAATAGACTAGAAACTCAATAACAATGCATGAGTTTGAAAATGCAAATAGAAAACTACGCGGACCTTAAGAAACAACATGCCCTCAAAGACTCAAGAGTCTTGCTATTGATCCTAATTGTTGCACCCGCAGGATTTTGTACCTGACGTTCAAGCAAAACCTCGATTTCCCTGACGAAAAGTGCTAGTGGGTGGTAACTGAGGGGCGAAAGCCTGTGGCCGGTTTAAACTTAAAAGTGCCTCGGGGGAACTTGACTGACTGTACGTGTCAAATAAGATTAGAAGCACGAAAGAAAGTTGGCAAGGGAAGCAGCACGTTACAGTTTGTAAAAGCGTTCTTTAAGTGTCAGATGAAAATTTTGTATCAATCACCGTCAAGCACGAGGGGGAGGGAAGGGCTGGGTATTTGATTTCAGAAAAAGAATTAAATTAAATTCAAATACAGACAATTAGCAATTTAGTATTGTAAAACTTGTCGAAAAAGACGATTGGAATGATCATGCATCCTTACCCCGGGTATGAATCATCGTTATCAAACTGATGCCTTGTATATGCCCGTCCCCTCCCCCTTAGGGGTGATGGTGGTATTCGCGCGTTAGTTCTAACTATACCCCTACGTTTTCGCACTCATTGCTATGCCACTCATTTCTTGTAGTAGTTACTTCTGTGTGTTAAAGCGGTTTTTACTATATTGACAGAAGAAGCGTTCACGTGAATCTTAAACGGACTTCGAAAACTTTGGCGACAGACAGGATAAGTTTAAGGGAAAAAAGAGAAGTAAGCACGACTAAGTTACAAAACATGTACGCCTAAAACAAGGCGCTTTCGTATTTCAACGGGTCTAACTGCTATTTTTAGGTTTTGAATTCAAACTTGATTATCCACTGTTTGCACAACAAACGTTAACAAAAAGGTTTTTCTTTTTTTTTTATTTGTAGATTTACCGTCGACATGTCCCGTGTGCAAGGGTTGGGCTTAAGATGGCATTACAAAACCTTGCGGTTCCTGTTTCATGATTCAGATTTCAAGGAACTCTTTCGACATGCACATATCGGCTCAATGTCATGTTTAATCAAATTTTCAAATGCAAGGCAAGAAAATAATAGG
>JAOBYE010465418.1:10000-13572 GCA_025403585.1 Parazoanthus swiftii | reverse complement strand
GTGCTAAATAAACTTTATTTGATATTTAAATTATCACAGTTCTCATATCTAATCTATGCTTCAACTTTGACAACGGATGCTCGAGGTCACGCGTTTAATGCGTCTAGTTAGTGTAAAAATAGGCCAAGCCCGTTCACTTTTATTTTTTCTGAAAAATAACTATTTTTATGTAAACTACCAACCAATACTAATACAAGACCAATCTTTAACTCTTTTAGCTCCAAACATGAATGCCAAATGACTTTTTTCTTTACTCCCCTTACTTTTCTGCACATATTTCTAATGAAACATGTTGGAAGAATTTGGCAATTCATCACAGAAATTTTGCTGTCTTTGATCAGTTTCCAAATTACTGGTTATTAAAGATGTTGCGTGTTGGTAAACAGACTGGAGCTTAAAAGATTAAGAGAAGTGCTTTTCAATGTTCATAAAGGTTCAATTAAAAATCGAAGCACCTTTTCTTTACAACAAATCAAGACAAATGGATACTAGTACAGTGTGTGTACCATACTCAAATAATGATAGTAGTTAACATTTGTAAAAACTCACAGTTCTAGATCATATCCTAGTCCTCAGCTTAGTTTGACCCGCCAATCGAACAACTAAACCCACTGATCTGCTAATGTCGTAGAAAGATTTGCATTTGTGCCCTGTACCCTTTCTCTGTTTATATTCTAAAATGTTCACCCAACAAGTCACATAAGTTATAAAATAATTCTACTTGTTTATTAATCTGTATATTCCATTTATCAATTTATCCTTACTGCATTGTATTATATAATTTTATTTATTTTGTGATGTAAACTTTAATGATGGGTCAAATAAAGCATGTTGTTGTTGTTGTTGTTGTGGTGGTGGTGGTGGTGGTCAAATCCTGCATTTCCATATTTTGATATCCGAGTCAAACAGTTTTGCTTCAAAATGTTAATTAATCATTTCCCTTCGGCGCCGCCTCCTTAAGCTCACATTGTGGCGCTTGTTGCTCCCGTCAGTTGTCCTCTATTCACGTCGAGCTCGCAATTTGTTCTTGATCTTTTTAACGCTTGCAAACAAAGAAAATGGCTTGATCGAACACCTCAGTTTCATTTAACTACTTTGCCGGTCTTGTAAGCAACAAATTCCTGAAAGCAATGTACTGGCTCTTTTTTAGACTTTCCGAAAGAAACCTCAACTCGGCGCCTCCGGCCCGAGTAAAAATGGGTGGTCAAAACATCCCTTTTTGTATTTTAGTGATTATCTCGGATTCATTTTGTATTGTTTTCTGAAGTTGACCAATAGGTAACCTGTAACTTGAAAACGGATTAAATTGGTCATCCGATTTTTTACATTTTAGAGAACCTACGTTTGAGTGCAATAAAGAAAATTAAGTCATAACACTTACCACACCATTAACAGGTCAAGTTACGTCAATCAAAGTCCGCTTAGCAGGAAGCGCGCCATCCTCAAATCAGGGCCTTGTGGAGGTGGACTACAACGGAACGTGGGGCACGATATGTGACAGTAGCTGGGACAGACGAGATGCGAACGTGGTTTGCCGAATGTTGGGTTACTCGCGCAGCCTTCTCGCGAAAACAGGGGCGGAATATGGTCTAGGGTTAGGGCCAGCGCTGTTAGATAATGTGAACTGTGAGGGTTCTGAAGTGACTCTACTGAACTGTAGTCACGATGGTTTGGGCGTTGGAAGATGTAGTGGTGTAAACAGCGCAGCAGGAGTAGTGTGTGATACCGGTAAGTCTTTAAGATAATGATAGAGCAATATCCATCTTACAGCAAACACAAACATGCATATACAGCATTAATATCACCATTACGGGCATCATCTGTCAGTCTTGAGAGACTATGGATTCGCGCTCTTGATGGTAGTTCTCGTTCTGACAGTTTCTGTGTAGCATTCACTGACAGGCACAATATGTCAGAAAGACAACAACTATAAAACCAAAAGTTGGCAAGAGAAAAACTCAAATATAGATGTTTAGATTTTTTTGGACTTTCGTGAAGAATTTAACTGTTTCCATGGCAGTTCAGAAGTTTCAAAATAATGTTCACTAAAATATAACTTTTTCTAACTTTGTTCAAAATCTGTTCATTAGAAATTGATTATGTTTTGCATAATTTAGAGGAGATGACGGCTTAGACATAAAAAGCAAAAAAAAAAAAAGGCAAAATCTGACAGCGGACTGAGATCGTCAATGTAACTCAGAATTCAGTGAACCATATCTTTTTAAATATATAAATAACTGTTTGTCACAATCGTGTAAAATGTGTGCAAATTCTAATAAAAAATCTAATGATCAGTATTTTTAGAAAGTAGAAAAAGCACATCTTTTCGGTTTTGTTTGAACTGGTGCGTTACCATGGAAAATGGATGAAATCGCATGCCAATTTCTATAGTCTCTTCTGGTAATGTATTTCAATTGTATCAAATTTTGGCTTGTCAATTCTTGGCACTGAGACTAGTTGTCATATTATGGTACATTTATATTAGCCAAGACACCCAACTGATACTTACACTACATATGTTTTCATGAAACTTCTGTAAAGCGCTGTAGCTTATGTAACAAATGTAATTTGCTTATTCTGTTGAATTTTTTAAATCAAAGTTGAAAACTAATATGTTTGATTCATAGGTGTAGTTTTATCTTTGCACTCAAATATATTCTTATTGAAAAAATTATTTTGAAATGTTGAAATACGTCGGTCAGAAAAAGATTGTCGTTGTACTTATTTTCATTCCAGTATTAATTTTCTCCCATTAGGAAACGATTCAAGTTTACAAGTACGATTACAAGATGGAATTTTCACACATGAGGGTCGACTGGAAGTTTACTATAGTGGAATTTGGGGTACTATCTGTGATGATTCGTGGGGCAAACAGGAGGCTAATATAGCGTGTCGAATGCTAGGCTACTCCCATGCAGTAAGCGCTACAACGAGAGGCTTCTTTGGTTGGGGAACGGGTCCAATAATGTTAGATAATGTCCATTGTGATGGCAACGAGCCGTCTTTAGATAAATGTTCTCACAACGAATGGCTCGTCAATGATTGCAATCATAAAGAGGATGCCGGAGTAGTGTGTTTTACAAATAAAATCGGTACGCATGCGTAGCATTAACTATTCAGTAGAGAGCTTAAGCAACTGAGACGGAAGCGTCAACGATAATGTTACAAAACGATAGGTTTAACTTCAAAACACAATGACTTCGCGTGAGAATGCAACCAGCTGGCCATCTTTCTGTCGGCGTCGTCTTTAAAAACAGAACGTGAAAAGCTCAGTTCTGTAGTTTTGTAGAGAACGTGAACGTTAGACTGAGTATGAATCATTTTAATTTTTTTGCAGTTTTAAAATTAAAGCTTCTAATTTTTCATATTCACACACCTTAAGGTAAAACAAAAAATTTAAGAAACATATGAGTTACACAAACAAAGCCCTCCACAGACGAGGGACTTGGTTATCGATAACTGCTAGTTTCGATAACTAAAGTCACCGACAACTAAATCCTCAGTCAGTGGCGGTCCTTTTTGTTATCGACAACTAGTTCTCTTCATCTGTGAGGCAGTCATCGATAACTAAA
>JAOBYE010465307.1:0-13572 GCA_025403585.1 Parazoanthus swiftii | reverse complement strand
TATGCCGCTAGAAAAGGAGGCGTTAATGATCGACGTGACGGATGGTGCAATGTTAGGCAAGCAGTCCTTAATGACACAAAATCTTGCATAACTGAATCTAGAGAGACAGTTGTTGTTCATAACGGAATGAAAGACGCTTCGAGGAAGAAATCAAAAATTGCTTTTATTGTCTTAATAACCAAACAAATAAAAAATAACTGCCACGCGAATTTTCAGACTTTGCCGACTTTGTAGTTTCATTTTTTCCTTAAAGAAATTTTATGTGAAAACGATTTACAAAAGTATATAGAGTTTGATTTGGTTGTCTCACAGTTGACGGAGGATGGAGTCAATGGAATGCGTGGACAAACTGTGGTGGTCGATGTGGAGTTGGTGTTCAAAGTAGATTCAGATCGTGCGATAACCCTGCACCGGCACAAGGGGGACGCAATTGCGTTGGTCCGTTTAGGGAGACTCGCACGTGTAATACAGGAAGACCGTGTCCTGGTAACTATTCTCTAAAATATCTTCCCGGATTTTATTATGCGTTAACAATAAGCGTTTCATTGTTTTAAGATATAACATTTATTTTAAGATAAAGTTATTATTATTATTGCTATTATTATTTCTTCTTCTTCTTCTTTCATCTTCTTCTTCTTCTTCTTTCTTCGTCTTTTCTTCTTCTTCTTCTTCTTGTTATTATTGTTACTGAAATTGTACGCGAATAATTTTCCAGTCGACGGAGGTTGGTCGAATTGGAGCCTGTGGTCCGTCTGCAGGGGTCAATGTGGACAGGGTGAACAGGACAGACAAAGATCTTGTATCAACCCCAGGCCGATGAACGGTGGCAGAGATTGTATAGGAAATGCAAAAGAAACTCGCAATTGTGATATAAAAAGGCCGTGCCCTGGTTAGTCAACAAAAAAATTGTTGTACATCAAATTTTTGACTGATAATTACGATGACCACAAGTTTTTATTTTTTGTAAAAACAGTAACATTCCACTGATACACGATAAACAACTTTATTGCTAAGCATTAAAAACGTAAATCATTTGCTCAAAAACATCTTTCTTTTTATTGTTGCCTGTAAATAACTGTCTGAAATAACGGTTGGCTCATGCACAATACCTTTCACTACGTGTTCGCTGCAAATATTATCGCGCTCATGTACAGTCTACTACATTTTTGGTTAACGTGCTCAGCGTAATTGCACGTGGCAGTAATGAGCTTGCTTACCTGAGTATTTAAAGATAGACCTTGCATGTTTTAAAGAAAAAAAAGGGAAAACAAATGGTAAATGATAAGACATACATTCGATCGTTTATCACAGTTAATAATTATTGTGATTTTGTTAATGTCTCGAAAATGAGTAATTTATTAATAAGTAGTTTACTTCGGCATCGGCAAATGATCATTTGCTCGCCAGTGAGAAATCACAGTTATTTGCTCCAGTCATCTTCTTGTTATATTTCCTCTTCCCACGCTTTCAGATTCTTCTCAGGTTCGTCTGTTTGTTCTTACTCACGAGCTTTCGGCAATCCTGCCCTCTTCAGGTGAATTTACTGTTAGTGTAACTTCTGTTATGTCTGTCTGTATGTTTTTCCCTTGTATGTGCTGGTTGTTTTTGTCGCGTTTGTTTCCTACGTCAATTTGACGTCCTCACACATTTATTCTCCTCACGATCTCCACTCTGGGGAAGAGGAAACACAACAAGAAGAATGTTGGACCAGCCACCATTGCCCAAATGAAGAAACTAGTAAGCAATTATTTGCTCAACCTCGTCTATTAATTTAAAACAGTTATTGAACGAGGTTGGGCAAAATATCGTGATTTGTGAGTTTGGAGCAATTTACGAGACACAACCGAGTACAATAATTGTTTTATCATTGATCTTTTTGTTTTCATTATATTATTTTTTTTTAGTTGATTTTGCAAGGTCTTCTTCGGAAGTCTCTGAAAAGCCATAACCCACCATCGCCACGTTCAAATGTTAGCAAATTGATGGATAGGTTAATCGACTGCGCACGAGCAAAACAAATACTGCAGCAAACACAAGGGGCGAGCTAACGCGCATGAGCAGTTAATTACAGACGACGCAATGGTCACTCAACCAATCAAAAGAGGGAAAATTTTTGAATGATAAAACTGAATGATAAATGTAATTATTTTCCCAGTTGATGGAGGATGGAGCGATTGGAGTCAGTGGTCAGTCTGTAGGGGCCGATGTGGACAGGGTGAACAGGAAAGAAGCAGATCTTGCACAAATCCCAGGCCGACAAACGGAGGCAGAGGTTGTATTGGGGATGCAAAGGAAATTCGCAAGTGTGATACAAAAAGGCCGTGCCCTGGTTAGTAAGCAAAAGGTTTTAGTTTTAGGGCAAGTTTTGTGAATAAGAATTACGGCAGCTGTACACACGTTTGTTGGGGTATTCACAATAGCGACCGCGCTATACTACTTCACGATAAACAATAATATAACAATCAATAAAAATGTTTATTTTCTCAGTTGACGGAGGATGGACCAGCTGGAGCCAGTGGTCAGTCTGCAGAGGTCGATGTGGACAGGGCGAACAGGAAAGAAGCAGATCTTGTACAAATCCCAGGCCGACAAACGGAGGCAGAGGTTGTATTGGGGATGCAAAGGAAATTCGCAAGTGTGATACAAAAAGACCGTGCCCTGGTTAGTAAGCAACGGGTTCTAGTTTAAGGAAAGCTTTGTGCATAAAAACTACAAAAGTCAGACGTTTTTTTGTGTATACACAATGACTAGTGACGCCAGTATTTTCTTTAAAGAAGAAGCGACTGCAATACACTACTGCATGAGCTCGAGAAACGTTTCTAACGGTTAGCGATAAAAATGTTTCTTTTTCGCAGTTGCAATTGACGGAGGATGGACGGATTGGAGCCAGTGGTCAGTCTGTACAGGCCGATGTGGGCAGGGTAATCAAGACAGACGAAGATCTTGTACCAACCCCAGGCCGATGAACGGCGGCAGAAAGTGTATTGGGAAAGCGATAGAAATTCGCAAATGTGGTTTACCCGAGCCGTGCCAACCTGGTTAGTAAGCAAGAAGTTATAGCTCTCTCAGACAACTTTATCATATAACGCGTGATACATTCATGAATAAGTAAGAAGGTGATTGTAGTATTTTTGTACAAACCATACTTTGGAACAATGATTCTCGGGCGCTGTAATTGACTACTCAAGCAAAAGTTCTACAGTGTTTATCTCTTCCAGCATTTCACGCATATCACGATGCAAACGGCATCTCAATTCAAAATCGGTAACTTTCTTTCTGTTTCAGTAATCGCAGCCTATACGATCAAACCATTGTCCGAAAGTTCGTATCCAAACTGCGCGGAAAACTGAAAGTCAAATTGATTTCGTGAAGCTACCTCAAACCCGGGCTCTCTGTCAGCAACTCCAGTTCAACTGCATGCACACCTCTGGATAAATTGGATGTGCCTTTTATTCCAAGTCCTGTCCAGATCAAATACTTCTCAGTCGACAAGATAGGCAGGTCACGTAGTCATTTGAATATTTTAAAAAAGATATCGTAACCTGTTTTAGAGAGGATCTGTCCTCATTGCTTTGTAAACCAATGACACTTAGAAACGACATCACATTTTCAGGACACTAGAGTCGTGACTTTCCGAAAACTCGTTTATCATGACTCAGCTGCTCTTATAATAACCGCGATTTTAGCGCAACTCTGTCAATGTTTGTAGTTGGAAGACCGTCCGGTTAGTGTGAGTCCAGAGATGTATTTTTTTTTTGGTTGTGACTGATTTACGAATGTTTCGATGTTTGGAGTCAGTTTTTCAGCAAGTCAAGTATTCGCTTGGATCAAAAGTTTGCCACTCTAACTCGTCAATTGTATTAGCCGATCAAGTTTCATGTCACTATATACTTTGACAATTTATATATTTTACATTACCAGTAATTTTTTACGAGGTGCTCTTAACCGGGTTTTGGCGATATCTGACTGTGAAACAGATGTTGGATAATCGCCTTATTAGTTTGTTTTATGTTTTTTAACAACAGTCAATCCATGTCTTCTCCGCGACTGTCCCTCTCACCTCCCGATATGCACAATTAAGAAGGGAAAAGCCGTTTGTGTCCCTAAATGCCGGCTTTACTGCACCAAACACCGTTCACCGGTCTGTGGGTCCGACGGACGTACCTATTGGAACAAGTGTAAACTTCAAAAGGCAGCCTGTCTGGCCGATACTCGCATCAGCGTAGCTCACAAGGGACGTTGTGCAGGTCAGTTTGTGTAAACAGTCCGGGTTGTTTGTAGAAATGCTCTAGCTCACTCTTCTTTTTCTTGCAGAATATTTCTTGACACAGTTAACCATAATATTTTGGTCCAAAAACTACAAAATAATGGATATGTGTAATTGTATATTGAAGGGTATATGACTTGATAATCGTTTTTTCATACACCCTTAACTCTCCTTAGTTTTAAAACTTTAAATACTTCCGATGTAAAAAATGTAGAGCTTTGAGTACAAATTAAGATATTGTTGTTGTTGTTGTAAAGAACGTGACATATTTCGTATTTTTGAAGTGGATGTTTTTGATGCGAAATTGAGGCTAAGAAGTAAGGGTTTGTTAAGCCTCTCTGTGTAAGTCAGGAAACGGAGACGGAAGCACACAGAAAAGCACGACGGAAACGTACACAAACTGATAACGTAAAATTTCCATTTCTCCTGTCTCCGGCGTTTGTGCTTCCAACGCTTTTACCACGGAGTAAGCCAAAAAGACGAAAGAAGAAGCGGAAGCTTAAATTTTGAAACAATCACAGTGTTGATTCTCAGAAAGCAAAAGAACACAATAGCTTGCCAGGGAGCCGTTTGCCTTGCAAATCTGGTCTTATTTAGCCTACATTAGAACGTCACGTCCTTCCAGTTCTGTCGTTGTTTCTATTTCTGCTTCCAATGCTAATGTAAGCAAGACACTTACTACTAGAAGCAAAAACTAAGAGCAGTGACACCGGGACCGTGAAGGCGAGGGACTGTGAGAGTTACTGAGAAATGGTACTTGCAACTCTTCTCAAGTTTATTGCCACAGGTTCAAGATATAATTGTGTTCTAACCTGCAATGTGATACTGATATGCAATGTGATAATGTTGTGGTAGTTGTATTGCTGTACTGAAGGATCGATGTGGGGGTAGTAAAGAGTTTTTCAATAATTCTTTGTGTTGAAAGCGTTTTCTCTTCGAATCAGTGTCATTGCACTTCTGATTAACAAGGTCATCTCCACCAACTTACGTTTTGTTTAATTTGTTTGCTTAAGCAAATCCCTGCCACGGCATGTACTGTAAAGGCCGCCGAGTGTGCAAGGTGGCTAAAGGACGTGCCACATGTATTCCCGGATGTCCTCAAAACTGTCCAAAGGAGCACCATCGTGTCTGTGGGACGGATGGACGGATGTATGCAAACGTGTGCACACTGAAAACAATCGCCTGTAAGAACAACAGCGGTGTTGAGGTGTCCCACAGTAGAAGCTGCTCGCATCGGTACAAAAAACATTTTGGTAAACGATGAAGCTTCGTCTGTATATACTTTGCTTTTCTGCAAAGCGTCAAAATGAGCATTTCATTAAACAATGTTTTATGGTTAAATTCCTTGTGTTCTCTGATGATTTTAAATGCACAGCTCGATTCAAGTTTTGCAACTAGACCAAAATATGATCAAGTGCGCGAAATATACCTCTCATATGTATTGATCAACTTTCCCCGAATGTGAAGTTTAAACGTCCAAGCCCCTCGCAACCAACTTATCTCATTGTGAACAAGGCTACAGATGTAGTTAGAAGTTTAATACTTATTTAGCCTTCACATTGGGGAAAAAATTCAGCATAGTTTTACACAAACTTCATACTGAACCGGATGAATAAATCTCCACTCAAATATACCTCTTACTGTTGCACTGGAACCAATCTTTAATGTACACACGGACTCAAACTCTCTGACACGTTTTTTTGCGCCACATTTTTGCAGACACACGTAAAGCAATAAGCAGTAGTAATTTGTGATGTTCAAGAAAGCATTTAAACATCCATTCCCTTCGCCGAACGTGAAATTAGAAATAAGTTGCGGCCAAATAAAGTTTTTGTGTAAAACGAAACGAAATGGATATTTTTAGCTTAAGAAAGTCACTATCACCGGTTTTCCAGTGTTATGTGGATATAAAATTTAAAGTGATACTAAACCAACCATTGCAGGCTGGCCTCAGGCAGTTGCTGATACAGATACGCAGTTATTTCGACTACAAGCATGAAACGAACTTACCGAGCCGCTACTGCTTTTCACCATGAAAATTTTGCTTTTTTATATATATTTTTTTATCTCAGATGGAAAAAAGGGGAGAGAGTCACGTTTTAAAGGATATATAGTGCAGGTGGTATTTCTGCTCTTAAATTCAGACTTTCTTGCTAACAACAAGAAAGACAAAGTATCCCACAATTTTATCCAGTTATTTGTCTTTAACACATGCGTAAAAGCACAGGTGAAACTATATTGGTATTGCAGACCTAATGGTGTGTAATGGACGTGGCAAAATTTCTCTCCTTGAAGTTTTAACTTGCTCATACTAAATCTTAAAATCATACATACTAACATAGGGCATATGAAATGGCAAGTATTTACATTTCCTAGTGGGATGTGGAACTTCCAGTTCTCGACCACTAGCAGTAGCAAATCCAGAAACTACAAAATACCCGATTCTTATAAGACAACTCGTATAATAAACGGTTTAACGTTCTACAATCCTTTTAAAGATCACATCACATAGGCAGATTTGTTTCAGTAATACGGTGTCAGTACATCCGTTCCCGGATGGGTGGGGAGTACTCGGGTAAGGGTGCGGCGCATTGGCTGTCAAACCTCCTCATGAGTCATGGCAAAAAGTGGAGCGTTTGTGACGGTATAAAAAGCATTCGTCTTTGACAATTTATCGAATCAGTTTAATTCGCCACTATAAAGTTCAATAAAAGATAACAGGCATTCTGATATTCAAGTAGCCTTGGGAAAAAAACGTTAGACACTGAACGTCTGGCAATTGCAGTTTTTTAAGTGCTATCACACCGCCTACTGCTCAAGTTTCTCCAAACATATAATAAAAGCAAGTTTGAAGTATGCAGCAGTAAGAATCCACTGCTATAGTGGTATAATATTTAAAGAAATACGAGCAGTATATCGTCAGAGCATGTCTTACACATGTGCAAATTATTTTAATTGTGCACACGACCAGCAGGCAAATCTGGTAAACTTCAAAACTGGAAAAAATAAAACTCTGAGGCCGTGCTCTAGGGTTTATAAGATACAACGGTTTTGGCTCTTGGAAGTCGTCCATGATCAGAGTTTGGTTCTTTCTTTGAATCTCAAGCTTGTTGCTGTTATTACGATTCTCGTCAGCCCATCGAAGGCTGCCCTCTGTTTAATTAGGTCCTTTAATGACAGGTTGAGCTTGTTACAATTCCTTTCAAAAACTTAATAAACAATTTCCTGTGTGACAAGATTTCATATAAATCTGACATGAGATTCAACCTTGTTTCAGTTATAAGCTGTCAAATTATTGTTTGTAGAGCTCTTTCTTAGCATGTCGCATGGCACTGTGGGCATCGGAGTCAAGCAGTTTGGTCAGGGCCAGAAAGTCAGTCAGTAGCACAATAAATGTTTGTGAACATGGAACCTGACTTCGACTTGAACTATTGTTTACGGCCACTAAAGGTAAATTAAAAGATGAAAGTGGTCCGTATTAATCTGCAATGTTACTAAATATTGTAATATGTGTGAACAAGGAGCAGTGGGGGTAAATTCCCTTTCAATAAATCCTTGTTTTAAAAAGAGCTTTCTCTGAGCAGAGTCATTACAGTTTAACAAGGACATGTCTAAGGAGCCCAAGAAAGGTCACTCGACTTCTCTCTCACTGCCTTTCTAAGTGCCATTTTCATTTACACTTTTACTGCCAGTTCGCTGCTAATTGTTGCGGCTCGTGACTATTGATACAGTTGTGAAAGATAACAGTTCATGTCCTGCTAACGTTTTCTGTGTGCTGCATGCTGTTCCATATACTGCATCTTTAAAGGACGGAGCAGTTTTCTCGAGGTCATTTAATAGAGGAGTACTTCAAACTGGGTAATAAAACAAAAGGAAATTTTAGGCTTCCTTCTTACATTCTCCTACCGGAATGCATGACTAGCAATGCACGTGTTTTAAGCCCGCAAAAATTGACAGGTATAACTGGCAGTAAAAACGGCAGTAAAAAAAACAAAAGTGGCATTAAAAGTGGCAAAAATGGCAGAAAAAGTGACAGTAAGAAAGAAAATTGGCAGAAAAAATCAATGCCATTAAAAACATTTAAAACAATGATTTTGAAAGAAACATTAATACTACAGTTTATGAGCTAATGCAAGAATTTCCTTAAAAACATACTTTGGCAAATTAAATTGTTTTAAATACTGTATTTATACTAAGAGCGTAGCTTTATTTGGTAACATTTATCCGTCAATTTTCGAAGTCCTTAACGTTCTAAATGTTTCTGTTTCCGACCAGCAAGTTTTGAAAGAAATCCAAGTTTTTTACATTCATGACGTAACTAGCTTGCGATTAACTGCTAGTCCACCCATTTTTTTTTTCCAATGCGTTGAAAAGGAACCCCCAAAAGCCCGGGTAAGATAGGGTCAAGAAACGTTGTAACCCTGCTTTAAAAGCATATTCAAGTTAACGCAACAAAACATAAGTATAATAATGAATAACAGAATGCCTGATATATGGCATGGTAAATAAAGGCTTCATTCACTTTTGACAATCATAGGTTGTTAAACTGTTCAATCTTTAATTTTTGGTTCCTACGTTTTAATCAGTTATTCAAGACTGAGTGTCAGTCGGCTTTTCAGTATAATTTATCAACCAGTCAGGTGGACCCTTGCACACGCGCTAGTCACCCTGTGATAAAGAAAAAAAAAACATGTTTTAGCTGTTTATTCAGGTTATAGGGTCATTTTGATCACACCCCTCCTCCTAAGCTTAAAGTATTGCCTGATATAGTATTTATCCTTTCCTCTTCCTACTTAGTTGACTTATTTTATTTTTCAAATATTTTATTTTTCAAAAAACAGGTCAATGCTCGCCGGGAGGAGGGGTAACACAACCTGCTGTAACTTACTCCGCAGCACTCTTCTCAGTACCGGATAAAAATAGAAAGATTCTTATCTCTGAGGAGGAAGGGAAGTGGCTACAGCCCCCGTTTCCTAGTGTTATTTTTGCGTTTTTGCAAATACTACCGTTCGTTCAATTTGCCTACCGCCAGTCCACCTACCCGTTTTTTTTAAGAAAACGATGAAAATTCTTCGCCGTGAAAAATGTTGGAGGTTGCAACAATCTCCTTCCTGAGAGGAAGAAAAATTTTCCTTGATTAAGAAAAAGTTTAGTTATTGTGCATGTACAACAAAATTATAGTCAATCAAAGAGTCCGATTGTGGATATCCGTAAAGGGCAGTCGAGAAAAACTTATGTCTAAGACAGTGAGTACAACTCAAATGCAATCCACCACCAAGAACATTTAATAATTCATATAAAATGTTATGTACAGAACGTAACGTAAATCACACTAGCAAAAGTTGGTCGGATATAAACAAAAAAGTCAGTGTTTTGATACTTAACTAAACACGACCTCCCTGTATCGCAACTGCGAGTTTGAATTTCGTATACGTAGCAAGAAATCCTGCCGTATGCGGACTTTGAGTTTGAGTAAGGCAACAATGGTCTTTGTCTCTCCTGCTCACCTTCTCCACATCGACCTCTACAGAGTGACCATCCACTCCAACTCGTCCGTTCTTTGCCAGCTGTAAATCAGTCATACAATAAGGTACCAACATTTTACATTATTTCAAAACCAGGTGCAGCAGTTGCATATGAATTACTTTATGCTAAAAAACAGTGGGCCTCAAAATATGTAAGAACTAACCCGTGCACGGTCGTCCTGTGTCACACTTGCGAGTTTCTATACGATGTCCGTAGCAGCGTCTCCCTCCGTACATCGACCAGGGGTTGGTACAAGACCTTCGTCTGCCCTGTTGACCCTGTCCACATCGACCACTACAGACTGACCACTGGCTCCAATCCGTCCATCCTTCGTCAACTGCATTTTAAATAAGATGGTTCCAATCAAGTTAGGATTTGAGTGGTCTGTACAAGTTTGCAACCGAAAGTGCAGCATTGTTTCAATATCAGCAATTAGCAGGGTTAAACATATTTTCAAAAACTTTACCTTGTTGATTTGCATGTGGCAGTTCAGTTTTCTTAGCTTTTTTTTTGCGTAGTTTATAGAACTTGAAGTTTTTTTCTGCAAGAACAGGGAAAAAAGAACTCATTTCAGCATATGAACAATATAAGAGAGAGGAGGTATTATGTGTTTCCTCTTTCGTTAGGCTATTTGAAGGGATAATCGAAGCTGGTTACTGTAACTAATTCAGGCACAAGTATCACAAAGTTACCACGGATTTGTTAGTGGGCATCTACATCTCAAAACTCCAGTTTAGCTGATCGGTTTCTCTCAAACTGATCTATTTACATGTCAAACTTTTCGATAACTTTTTGAAATATTAAAAAATGTTAGGCATATAATATTGAAAAAGAAATAGGTATTCATTAGTTCATTTATTTGATACATTAGTACTGTTAAATTGACAATGATTACCATTGGCTACATTTAATCAAAATACGATGGTATTTTTATTGATATTCTAAAACAACTTAAATGGTGTTTTCCTGAAAACAGCAATTGCTGTTCTCCTATTCTTACCCAATGGTTGAGTGGTTGAAGGGGGAACAGCTGTGAAACTGACACTGAAGCCCGTCCCTGTGATGCTTTCTTCCGATCTAAATTTTACGTAGATGCTTCTCCCGTCAGTGGTGCGGGTGGGAGGAGTGACACAGTACTTGCCAAGCGAAGGGGAGACAGTTAACACCCAATTTTTTGGTTGGCATCCACAGCTCATAACTTCAGTTTAGCATGTGGGTTTTTCTCAAAATACCCCTTCTTGATTTATTTACATGTCAACCATATGGATACCTATTTTGGCATATTCAAAACTGTTAACAAACATATGCTTTTTTCCTATTCTTACCCGATGGTTGAGTGGGTGGAGAGGGAACAGCTGTGAAAATGGCTCTGAAGCCCATCCTTGTGAAGATTTCGTCCGATCTAAATTTCACGTAGATGCTTCTCCCGTCAGTGGTACGGGTGGGAGGTTTGTTAGTGCCGCAGTACTTTCCAACTAAAGGGGAGACACCATTCAATCCGTTCCGTAGTTCTAGATAATCGTAGATACAATTTGAATCACTTTTTTCCAACTCGAACGAGACGAAACTCAGTTGAACACAAAAACCAGAAGGTACAGTTATTCTCCAAACACATAGCGCGTTGTTTCCATAGTTACCAGGATAGTTTGGACTGGTGATGGTCCCGCTACTTGCTGTGATATCAAGAGGAGATCCTCCACAGGCTGGCATAGAGCAGAGGGTAGAAGTCAGTTTTAAAATATTTTAACTATAAATCCCTTTTACGTTACGGTTACAGATTAACCCTATTCCGCCTGGGGGGGGGGCTTTTGATGCCCGCGCCAACTTCAAGTAGCTGGCGATTCCAAACCATTTAAGATAATCCTTCCATATCGTGGGACTTTTCCTCAAATTTATCTGGCTGTTTAGTGATATGGTAGAATTTAGGTTATGGGGTCGGATGTTGCCATGGCAACGGCATTTTGAAGGGTATGTTTTGCTGAAATTTGAAAATCTTGCTTTATTTTAGATTTAATCGGGTTGTACTGCTTGGGAACGAGTATTTTGTTAACCTTGAACACTATTGCTTTGAGAATTATGATATCTCAGACTTATTTTAGTCGTTAAGTGACGTCATCGATGACGTCATATATATTTGAGTGTAACTTACAAAATCTTGTGAATGACGTAATAATATATATTTTTTGATTTTCTGAAGTTTATCCTATCCGGTTTTTGTTTGTTTTATATATTTTAGACCCTATCTACTGAAATAGCTTCAAAAATATCCACAAAGTTGACTGCAATTGGCATGGAAAAAATACCTCCTCCCCATTTTCTCATTCTAAAGATATATGTCGAGTTTATACAATTGGAATGGGCTAAAATCCAACTTTGCTGTTTTGAGGCATTGATCAACTGTTTAAACCAAGAGTTTTGGCTGTGCGTGCTTTCTGTGCAAAAATTTGAAGGAAAACCTAGAAAACACCGTTTTCTGGAGAAATGACGTCATCGTGATGCAATTATGACGTCATATTGATTTGTAACCTTATGCAATTAATTAGGTATTATAGTTCTATCTAACCTCCAAGTTTCATGACAATAGCGTGAATACTTTCGGATTTATGGAGGGGGGGCTTTTGAAGCCCCTCCCCCCAGGCCCAGGAACTCCGAAAAAGCCCAGGCGGAATAGGGTTATGTAGAAATATTTCGTGATCAACCTTACTTCATCTAGCTTACGTTTGTGCATATGCATAAGTTAAATTTCCTTCCTAAAAGGTCAACACATAATCGTCCAGTGTTGCATTTTCGCTTCTCCTTAACAAGTCTCCCTCCGTTCGTCGGCCCGGGGCTGGTGCAGGACCTACGTCTGTCCTGTTCACCTCGTCCTGTTAGTTAGTGCTACTCAATGTAATTCAATCTTACAGGGGTCTTTGGGTGATGGCTGGTCACAGAGAAGGTTAGGGGGGAGGGGCTAAGGAGGAAAGTGCCTGCGGCCTGAAGCTCGGAATTTTTAAAACGAACACACTGAAACTTTGAGGGAACGTACCACGTCCGAATCTAAGCATTATGTTCAGAACCAGAAAGACTGAAACTATCAAGTTCTGAAATGGAGAGGGTCCAAACCTTTAAATTATTTGGTGTTTGACACCGAGATAATCTGCGTTGGAACCATCACATCAACGCGACAGTAAAGAAAGCGAACAAGAGGCTACACTAATTTACAGACTGCCGTAAAGCACAACTACCACAAGATGTGGACACCTCAGTATACTGGACGAAGATCCGCCGACTACTTGAGTAGGGCTCGCCAATATGGGGATGGTTTCCGGAATATGAAAGTAATGATTAAAGATCAGAAGCCTCGATATTATAGGCATCCCCAGGAACGCGCTACCAGAGCTTGGAAAACGGAAACGCGGAACTGCGGCGGATTTTAGCTGTCATTGATCGTCCGAATTGAATTTTTGATAAGCCGCCCAGATCCTTCAATTTTAAACTTAAGTTGGCTGGCTCGTACAAACTGTCCTTTTCTAGAACAAGTAGACATTTTACCTTATCTTACTCGAGCTTTTTGGGGTTTCCTGTAAGGGGGGGGGGGGGCAGAAAGCCATAACTCTGAAACTATTCAACGAATCGGAATAAAAAAGTGGTGGACTAACAGATAATCGCATGCCTATAAATTGGTTGTAAATTAATTGACACGTGACGTCATAGTATAGTATGGCATTGCTTCGATAACGAAGATCATTTAGGGGGTTGTCCACGTCGGTTGCAGGCACGCTGATGGCTGATGAGCC
>JAOBYE010465085.1:0-13575 GCA_025403585.1 Parazoanthus swiftii | reverse complement strand
CTGCCCGCTATCAGCCAAGATACATTAATTGTTATGTTTTAGTTATGATTTTACATCATTTTTTCGGGTTTCCACTCCTTTTTTATATCTGATATGCACATATTTCTTTCTTTTTTTTTTGGACTCATGACTCAAAAACTCATGACTCATTGACTCAATTGACTCATAGAATAGACCACGTCTGTAAGTGCTGGTATCAACAAGCCAATGTTCATGGTGACAGACCACAATGCCTCCAATTCCAGGTTTGTATTGCCAGCCTCTTCGTCAGTGACACGTCTTCCGATAACTTTGGGTTTTCAATGTCTGGGTTTTGAAATACTCCACGACTTTATAGTTTTTTATGACACAGACGAACACTGTTGAAGGTACATGTTCTACCCGAAATGTGTTACATGACTCTACCGTGATTGAAATGGTTGAAACTCGAAAACAAGTGAGATTGAGAGCATGCAATGATTTACCTTAACAAGATACGTAAAAGCCTGAACAAATTGCTCCATTTGAAGAGGTGCGATTGGTGGCTTGGTTGGTATTGAAGTTGTCCCTCCTGGTACACTCGATGAGGTACGCGTTGAGGCCTGGAAAGCCAGGGGAGACATGAGCGATGTTCCACTTCCTGATGCCGAATCTGACTGCTTCTGCGGAGATTCCTATCAAATGAAAACAAGTTTATTCAATTTTTCTTACAATCTATATATATATATATATATTTATTTATTTATTTATTTATTTGTTTATTTATTTGTTTGTTTATTTATTTATTTTATTATTATTTATTTATTCAGATGCTCTAACATTACGGTACACCCAACAGAACGTGCTCCGTAAAAAAATCGCCAAAAAACTTGATACGATAAACCTAGCTACAACAGTTTGCGATAATAGCAAAAATATAAAAACTAAAGCACATAAACCCTGTAATAAGTAAACAGTAGAAATATAATCTTTCCAACAAACCTGTGAAGAAGGACTCGCTGCTGTACTGCTGCTTTGGAATAACTGCAAACATAAAAACAGATAAATTGTACAGTTCATAACATTTTCAGTGTCGCCACAGTAAGCGAGGTCACTCGAAGATTTGTGAACACTGAAACGAAAAATCTGCAAAATAAACCGTGAAATCGAACAATTTTTACACTGTTTATTTGGGATAGACCACTGCATCTGATGTTCGAGTCTCGCATCAAACTGGCCTGAAAGTTAGTTAAGTGACGAGTCTGGTCACTTTAAGGAAAAGAGTTGATCAGATCAATCAAAAACAAGAAAACACCCAACAAAACTCGGAGTTGCTTTATCTTTGCCTTATAAAGCGTTCATGATTTTTGGAAATCTGAGTGAAATAGCGTAGAAAATGCAACGGCTTTTCTGGCCGCTGATTGGCTGTGATTTCTTTGACTTAGCCGGACAAACATTTTCTCCACCCCTCTTAACTTGCTTTTCTTGACAACATATTGTTACGTGTAAAACTTGCTGCTTGTAACATATATAGTTAGTTTATAACTTACAGATCCCTACCTTCCTTTGCGCTACCGGTTTGGGAGAATCTGCTTGTTGTTGATTTTCTGCAATCAGAACAAAAAAAAACGATGCAACTCAAATCATATGCGCATGTATGTGTTGGACCTAGAGTTCAAGGAAATGGTTTATGAAGCATAAATCCGGCTGAAACCTTGTTGCCATGTTATACTGGATACAACATGCAGTACTGTAACGTTAACAGTCACTTTACTGCCGTTTTCTATTAACCCAAAGCGATTAAAGGATAAAGCAGATGCATGCCGAATTCGTTGACCACTTTTTTGTACCTGACTGTGATTATCAGTAACAGCAAAAGAAATTTTACTCATGGATGAAACGTAATTTTGCCATCGGCTTTTATAAATTTGGTCAATTTTCGTTTCTTTTTTTCGCGATAAAAACGCCCTCCACCGCCTGCAAGCAGGCTATGGCAACACCAAAACGTTTTGGTCGGTTGCATTATAAAACAAATAATCCCCTAGCTAAAAGGTCCTTAAAGGAGAGAGCAACAGGTCGTGTTTTAGTTGTGATTAGGGGATTGAAGAGGAGGTACTGACTTAAAAGGGGAAAAAAGTTGTTAGAACGCAATGTTCAAACAGTGTTCCGAAGCGAGCAAGTCCGCTGGAGCTGGCGTCCGTTCAATTAAATATTAGCCCTAAAAAATTAATTTAAACTTACCTAAAATCCAAAAAAACTAAAAGTCCTTCAAAAATAACAACTAAATAAAAACTGAAACCGAGATAACGGCGATTATGAAGTTATTACGCGGAAAAGTCCATAAGACCCGTCGCCCCCTTAAAATTTCACGCTTCACTTTTCTGACCATCACTCAGCCGAGCACCGAATATCATCAAACAGATCAGCCGCCAAAAGGTGTAATTTTAACCAAGTAAAGCTATTCTTTTCTGGAATGAAAAGTTCCCTCCAGCAAAAAGCCCACTCCAGATTTGTGCCCAGAAAAACCTAAGCCATTCGGAACATATTTGGAGTATTTACTGTACCTGTTACGACGGGGACCCTGACCGAGGCCAAGGTAACATTTCTAGCTGAATCAGCAGCATCCTGAACTGATGTGACAGGAGAAGGTTGCTTTTGCCCTGGGTCAGACTTCTCAGTGCCTGACAAAAGGCGTTGTCTGGTGGGAGACATCCGGTACTGTGCCGGCAAGGTCTGAGCTCGAGGCTTGGCTGAGGATGGATCTGGACTAGAGACAGACTGAGATCGATCATTCACTTGTTGCTGTTGTTTGGCTTGAATGGGTTTGACTTCCTCTGAGGGGAGAGATTCTTCAGACGTCTTGACGTCACCCTTTTAAGAAAATAACATAGTTTTAGCTTTCTTTTACTTGAAGCTGTACAGAAAACTGCAATATTACTGCTGAAATAAAATGTATTTAAATCAGTACTGTAACTGATCACTGTAAACGCTCTAATAAGCCCCCTCTCTAATAAGGCCCCTCTAGGGCCTCAAATTTGTAGTAAGTCCCCCTCTGTAATACGCCCCCTCTAGGGCCTCAAATTTGTAATAAATCCCCCTTTCTAATAAGCCCCCCTCTAGGGCCTCAAACTTGTAACAAGCCACCCTCTCTAATAAGCCCCTCTAGGGCTTCAAATTTGTAACAAGCCACCCTCTCTAATAAGCCCCCTCTAGGGCCTCAAACTTGTAACAAGCCACTCTCTCTAATAAGCCCCCTCTAGGGCCTCAAATTTGTAATAAGCCCCCCTCTCTAATAAGCCCCCTCTAGGGCCTCAAATTTGTAATAAGCCCCCCTCTCTAATAAGCCACCCTCTATGGCCTCAAATTTGTAATAAGCCCCCCTCTCTAATAAGCCACCCTCTAGGGCCTCAAATTTGTAATAAGCCCCCCTCTCTAATAAACCCCTCTACGGCCTCAAATTTGTTATAAGCCCCCCTTCCAGCCAAATGACAACCAAAAGTTTATGCTTTTAAAAAGTTATTCTAGTCACTTATCTAAATAATAGTATTTAAATAAATAATGATATTGATGTTAATGATAATGCTAATGATAAAGACAATGATAAATATATTAACAATAATATTAATAATAAATAATAATAATAATAATATAGGCAATTTTTAAGAAATATTACCGTACCTTGTCATACTTTTCTTGGGCTTTTGCAAACAACTGTAGAAGATTAACTTTGCCTTCTGAAGCTGGTGCTGGCTGCTGTTTTTCCTACAGAATACATTAAGTAAAACAATCTATTAACAAAATTAATCACTAAAATGAGACATACACTGTAATACAAAAAAAAATAATGGCCTAAAGAAAATTTTGAACTGTCACCCTTTACAAAACCTCAAAACTATCAACTTTCATGTAATGGCTGTTGGACTCATATTCTGTATTAACCAACACATTGTTCTTCAATGCAAATTGACACTCCCCCCCCCCCAAAAAAAAAAAAACATTACTATTGCAAATGAATTTGCTTTTGACTGCAAAAACACCCTATTCCAAAAAAGTGAGAAAAGCATACAATCTCTGCATGGATGTACATGTAGAGTAAAAACACTTCTCCCTTCCTGGAATTAAGGGGGAAAATAACCAGAAAACCTATTACTTTGTTATATAAGATTATCCTTGCCAGAACGCAATCTTCACTTAGACTGCTTCAGCACTGGCCTCTTTACTTGATGGGCAGTTTGTTTTGGTAGTTACATGTGACATCACCTTGTTTGCCGATATAGTTGTTTGCCTTGTAGCATTTGATTTTAATTCTTCCACACCAGTACTTAACCTGTTGAAAGGCAATAAATTGTTACTGTTCTACATAATTACATGAGTGTATGAACCACTATGACAACTAGTGACAACTGGTGTAATTTTGAAAAACTTTAAATTTCTGTTTACCTAGAAAAGACAAAAATGTGTACAAACAGTATTACCGCAAATAGGAGTAAGTTATTTTAATGATGTAGTGTAATGAAAAAATGTCCAAAAAACCAATGGGTGAAATTTAATGTTGTTCGACAATAACAGAGTTCTCCCAAAGGGCCGGCAACCAGTGATTTTCTCTGCATAGTTGACTTGATCACACTGGCTACAAATTTTCACCAGGTTGTAGATTTCAAAACTTTCCAAGGGCATGCCACCTGAAGGCCGCCCTAGAAAGCTCATGCCTTCAGTGCTCTTTCTCCCTCTACTTTATCTTTTTCTCCTCTTACTATCGTTTGGGAGAACCCTGTTAGCAAAGCTTACTTTGTTAAAAATTTCTCCAAGAAGATTTAAAAAATTTCTCGAGGGGATGTAACAATGATAGTGTACGTACTGATTGCTGATTTTAAACTTTTGGCAAACACGAAAGCTTGAATGTTTTCTTGAAACAACTCACCAAGCAAAATCATATACTACTAGCCCATTTCCGAATTACACTCCACTGGTCACACACAAAAGCTTCAAGTTGAGGCTAGGTGCCCACTTTTCATACATTTGCTGTATTTTTTAGCATTTGGCCTTGACTCGATGCTTTTGTTTGTCGGCAGTGGAGCGTAATTCAGAAATGGGCTATTGATACATGTAAGGCTACTTTAATTATAGCAAACAAGGTCTAGAAAACAATCAGTACTAAGACAGCATCAACTTGACGTGAAAAATGACCATGAAGTGACCCCTTGGTTACCCCATGTACATGCACTGTAAGTTATTGTACAATCAAAAATGTTCCTCAAAATCACGCCCTGATGGTAAATATCTCAAAGTAACAAACTGATAGATAAATATTAATAATGCCTACCTTATCATTAGCTGTCCCAGTCGAGAACATTCACTTTGATCATAGAACCAGATGCCAAATATGTCTCCTGTGGATCACAAGTAAACCCTGCTAAATGTACAGTCCTGGTAGAGTTCTGGGACTTTTTATACATAATACCTGTAGCCTAAAGCCTTAGCCAAGAAAATTCCACTTTGCAAGACAACCACTTTTCAATACTCTTACTTCAACCGCATTATAAAACTTTGGAACTGTGTCTCCAATCTAGTTGACATCTACGCTTTTCTAGTTCAGATAATTTTAAGATTTTTCTTAAAGACAGATATTTCAGCTTGCTTAACTCCATTTTGAGTCTAACTTGGTCTGTACCTGGTCCTCTGTCCAAGACTGTCCCTGTCACAAGATGTAATCATTTTTATAACCTTCTTATTTTATTTATTTTACTATTTTTAAGTTAACAGGGGGAGCACCCTGCATGGGACCATGAGTTTTGTTCATGCCTCTTCCCTTTAGTCGTCTTACTTTTTTTTTTTTCTTTTTCTATTTAATTGTTTTTAAATTTATTACTTAATGTGCATGTACTTGATATATTACCGTAACTGTATTGTGTAAGATTTCTCCAATAAAGCGGACAAAACAAAAAAGTCAGTGTAAGCTTGTAAAGTTCTTGCATTTAGCTGTATTTGTTTTGGCTACTCGCAAGGACCATGCATCGATTTGAATGAGATCAAACCAGTGCAAGTTCTTCATCATTAATCTTGCATGCTGCAAATTGGTGGACAACCAAGCACAAGTTGAAGTTTATGCAAGTTTGAAGGAATGTACCCTGTATAACTTTATAATTACAGTATATTGTACACTATAAAAACTTTCTTGCACCACAGTAACTTGCATCAACTTGCATGTCCATTTGGCCATAGAAGCTTAAAATTAACTAAATCAAATAGGTACAACTTACTATCATGGTAAGTTATTGGGAAAGTTTAGATTGAATTACATTTACAGTTACAGAGTCCACCATCATCAATAGCTCCTTCATACCAAGCTATAGGTGTGACCTGCAGTACTTGGTAAAACTTGCAGATGAAAAATTTTACTAGGTGCTACAGTATTTTAAAATACATTGCACTTTTTTGCTGCAGAACAGCTGCAGTGCAATCAGAATTGTATAAAACCTGCACTTAGTCAGGTACCAGAGTAGATCAAGCAAAATTTTTGGTCTGGGAACTGTAAGTTGGGCTCTAACTGGGACCTGGGTCTTGCCCTGTTGATGAGGTGTAGTCCTTTGCCTGATAGATAAATCTTTGCCTGTAACATCACTGAAATTTGAGCCCAACGTAATGGTTGTCTGTTGTGTCTGTGTAACAAATGGTGGAGAATCTGTATTGCTTGTCTGTTGTGTCTGTGTAACAACTGGTGGAGAATCTGCATTGCTTGTTAATGACCTTATTCAACATTGAGCCCACCATACTGGTTGTCTGTTGTGTCTGTGTAACAACTGGTGGAGAATCTGCATTGCTTGTTAATGTGTTTACCTGCATTGCTGGATCAATCCCAGTTGTGTGAGGCACACTATCTGACTTGTGCTACATGTAACCTTGTGTCATTTACCTGGGGTTTCTATAGGGTAATAATGAATATGGCCACGTTTGGTATCACAGTGCAGTTTGAGGAACCCGGTTCATCCACCCATGGTTGGGTTGAGGGGAGTGGCAAACACTGCAGTTGCCTATTGTGCTACCAGTCTTGGAAATCTACATTGTCTTACACCTTACCACCCACCTACCACTCTTGTAATTTTACATCTCTATAACAGTTTGATCCCTGTGTGATTACCATGTTAGAAAACTTACTTACTTGCTTTATTCCTATATAATAAGAAAGGCTCTTGCAATTTAAATTCCATTTCAGCTGTGATTGGCTCTGTGAGATTCTCCATTTTGAGTCGGTTCATTATAAAGAATGATGTTCTTGGATGAGTTGATCTGAAAATATTATCACACATTTTAGCAGTTGATCAACGTCAACATGAACCACAGACAACAAAGGTTTTAAGACATTCTTGTTTTTGGCCACAGCATTTTAAATTAAGTTGGTTCCTAAATTTTTTCTGAAAATAATTATTTGGAGACAAAACAAAATAACCCAAAGTCACTCAACACACAATACATAGTCTTGTTATATGTATTTACACAGTTCGTACTTCAACTCTGACCAGTACAGTGTAGATAAGCTTAATTTAAAATTAAAAAAACCAACTTAATAACATATGTACAAATTTGAAATCCAGAAATAATATTTTATTGCAAGGAAACAAAAATAATACTGGTACACATGTAACTGCAAAAAAGACACTGATCAAAACAGATTTTAACTACATGTAGTTAGCAATAGGTATCATAGCCCAATCATTTTAGTAATTTAATTTACAGTTATTATTTAAAAATGTTAAAGTCACACAATCTTCTAGTATGTAATTATGTTAAATAATATTTGAATAAAATACAGAGAAGGGAATTTTGAAAAATTATTTCAGTCTTCTATTTTCAAGAAGTATGCAAGCTAGATCTTAACAGTGATGTACAATGTCCAAATTTGGAAAGGTAGTTAACTTAATGTCCTTTGCAAAGGTCTATATTGCAACTGGACATCAAGTTATTCAATCCTCACAATTGTTTTTAAAATAATAATAATTAAGGAAGGTAAAAACTGGGATGCTCTGGCTAGCAAGTCAAAGATCTTCTAAAGTAGAAAAAAATGGGGTCACCCTGTGAAAACTGAATATGTAGAAAATAACCTCATCAGATCAGCATTCCATTTGTCAAGAATCAAGATAATTTATTATGAGTAGCACAGCCATAAGTCTAAGAATGAGCTAGACTACAAAGAGGTCTATAGTAATTAAATAATACATCTATGTAAAGAAGGGTTGAGAAAGGTTGAGAAATAAATCCCCCATTCTTCTCACTGTTCTCAAGATTGGGCTTGCTATTAACCCTCTCATCCCCAAACACGCCATATGGCGTATTCCTGAATTCTCCTCAACTGCCTCTATAGTCTTCTTGTAAACAGGTTGGGAGAATTTTGTTTTTCATCTTAGATAATTTTATTTGTATTATCAATTGCTTTATTCTCATATCCAAACAACTTAATTTGTGTGGATAATGTAAGGAGAATTTACATACTGATAAATGGGCTGGGGCTGAATGATTTAATACCCTTGCAATATCTGTTCTAGTATGAGCCAATGTCCAGCAATGCAAAACAGAACAATTACAACTGAAATAACACGGCAACTTACCTGGAATATACAAACAGAGCTCCCTCAACCTCTGTTTTCTCCTAAAAAGAATGCAAAATTTAAATCACAGTTTCATTGTTATATGTTTACAGTATTTGCATGGCAGAGTTAATTGGTGCTGGCATACTGTACTGTACATGTAACTGGACACTTCTGAAGGTGGCAATTACAAGACACCAGAAAGAGTTTTACTTTCAAATGGTATTCATGACAGACAAGTTTAAATGTAGTTCCATGTTATAGAGAAGTGCTCATTCATAAACACAATCAAGTCAGTCCAAGGCAGAACTGCACACTTCATTAACAATGATTGTGCAAAATCTTTAAGTGTTTCTTCACTTTCTAAAGACAAACCTGAACTGGTCATCCTTACAAAATAGAAGCTTTATTTTGACCTCTCCTTGTTTTACAAATTTTAGGATACTGGTAAGCTACTGTGCACGTAGCTAGCTGTGATTTTGTATACAAACACTAAGAAAAGAAGTTTAGATTCAACTCCAAAGTCTGATGCCAACATTGATCTTTATGCATTAGGCTCTGATATTCCTGACAGCTGACCTATACTCACTCTAACAAAGGATTTATAAAGATTAAAATCAAACTTCAATGGGAAAGTCCTTCTCATTTACAGAAGCCAAGTTTTTGTGACAGAATGTATGCGCTCAACCTAAAACTCCTGGGGAGTACTAGGAGTTCAACCAATAATTCCTCCATGGTGGGGTTGGGATATTTTTTTTTTGGAACTACATAAATTATATACAATTCAGTCTCAAGAGAGGTTCCATGAGAAAACCATGCAGGGGACGGTAAGGTTCAAATCTAAACTCCATAGTTCTCAAATTCTACTTGCATGCAAAGTTTCATCAAATTCCGAGATAATGGCACCAGCCACACCGCTACGCTGTATAAAGGTTCACACAAATTATTCACCAGACAATGTGACCACCATGGAATTGTAAATTTCCATGTGGAGACCCAACCAACATTGGATACCATTTCTCAGATTTTTCTTGCACAAAAAACCTGAAAACCTCTGCCATCCCTAAACCCTGCTTCTTTGCCAGTGCAGAAGAAAGTTTCGGTTTCCTGATCCCAGCCTCGGTCGGCGAAATGAATCAGTGTACTATGAACAGTCGTAAAAAAACACATCACTTACCCAAGCTTGAGTATCTGACTGAAACTTGTATAGAGCAACTTGAGAGGCATTGTCGAGTATATTTACAACGAACTTATCGCACTTTTTAATCGCTGTCAAGTTGATTTTCAGTTCGGGATTGAGATTTCCTCTACTCTCCGCCATTTTGAATTTGAAGTAATGGCGACTGCTGGTACATCGAAGTAAAATTTGCGGGCTCATTTAAAACTTTTCCAGATTTTCTAAGTTCACACGGCTTTAGGTTCAAGATGGCGGACAGCCAAAAATTAAGCTAAATTTTTAAAAATCCAGAGTCATTTCAACCGTCCCGGTTTAAACAAGATTGTCCCGATTTAGACTAGATTGGAGTACACGATATTTCTCCATTACTTTTCCTGGAACGGTGGCGCTCCAGTATACAAATCCACTGAAAAAAATGAAAATGTAACAGCTAAAAAAAAGTTCAATTATTAATAATTTTTATTAAAATTTAAATCAAACCAAAAAATCGTACCGTATCGTTTGAGTAAGAAATATTTGAAAATGAGTTGTAGTCCCAGGTGAAAACGCTTTGCAAAATATCAGCCGGATGCATGCTTATCTTCGTTTTTCAAAATTGGGTAATATTTTTTGGTAAATTAAACAAAAACAAATAAAAAATATTTAACTTGCTAGTTCACTTGATTGCACCACGTGCAACATAGTTCTTCAGGTTTGGTATCCAGCTGCTGTTCTGGGATTAGGAGCCCACGTTCTCCCCGAACAGCGGGTGGATACCGGCAAGCCTCAGCACAAGCACGTATCAAATAGTTAGAAAATCTTGGTATGCAAAAAAGATTGCTGTTTTGTCCAGAGAAAACATATACCAATAAACCGGAAAAAGCTTTATTAGAATTGAAATGGTTCCAGGACATAACAGTTTGAAGCACTGAGTTTCAATCCAAAAGCAAGCTAGCGTTCCGCGGGCACGCAAAGGACACATTTGTGTCGTCACAAACAGAATGCAGAAAAATATTTCAGTATTTCAGGTTTAAGAAGAACGAAAGCTTTTTGTAACGGGATTATTTCCTAACACTACAAATGTTTTCTTCAATATATAACAAGTTCGAATCGTTTGTGGAGATGTGGCAGAATCCAGATGACTCCGACATTCCGCGCAACACTCCCAGAGGAGTTTGGATTCACGATCTGCCGGGAGCAGAAGCTGGCCAAACGTACAGACCACACAGGACCGAGGTACAGTTTTCAGTTAATTATAGTTTTGTTTACTGGTTGGTTGGTTTCTTTTGGGCCACCTCCATAAATATTTTGCCTGCCATCGTTGCCATTATTTTCCAAACCAATCGCGATGATGAGTTTGTCGGGGAAACAAATACAGTAAGAAACTGAAACAAAAGCAAACGATACCGGCTTTGCCGGAAACGACGTTATGTACGAATACTGTGCGATAACATCAAACTTTGCAAAAAAATTTGTGTTAAGTTTTTTAATTGCAAAAGTTATTTTATAAATAAACTTTAAACGTGTAGTCCACTTGGCGTTACAACCTCACCTAAATGATGTTTACCAGATGCTCGCAGTTCGACAACGATTACATTTACTGCTATTAATAAACCTGACAGTTTGCGAAAATTTACGAACATTTACGATGGACTTTGACAAATTTATCGTAGGTTTCCTTATAATTCCGAAACTTTTTTTTTTATCTAAAATTAACAATATACAGACTATCGCATGGCCGTTTGATATTCTCGTGTTGAATACCTAAAGAATGTTGTGAACTACACAATGAAAAGATGTTTACGACGACTATTACGATTGCTTCTATGATTGAATTGTGAACAGCTTACGATGAAACTGTGGATTTTTCTTCCTATTATTTAAGAATCTGAAACTCTGAACCAATCAAAAGTCGAATTATAACCTGATCTTTTAGCGGCATTAGTCGAGTGACGTTACTGACCTTTTTTAGTCAATGCAAGACAATTTTTGCAAATTTTAAAATTTTTGAAACAGAAAACGGGATATTTTTGACAAAACTTGGGTAAATATATGATGTCAGAACTTATAGTTTATGAAAACAAACTGCGTAAACAAAGAGTTTAAAACTTTGACCTCATTTTCTTCTTTCAGTAGTTTTCTTGTTTTTTCCCCAATGTTTAAACACACTGTTATGATCAATATCCAATTTTTTTAACTGTTTGAGAATGGCCTTATTGTCACTGTCATTCATCACGTTACAAAATATTATTAGTTCTCAGCTTTTTCTTAATGTTTTTCTCCCTTGAAGTTGCACCACGAAGCTAATGAACAGTGTTCCGCGCTTTCCACAGCCACAATTAAGCCCAGTCAATACGAGAGACGTCATGTTTGACCATCACCAAGGACTGTCTGATGGGGAACTCATTTATATTTTGCAAATGGAAATACAAAGGATGAAGAAAAGAGAAAAAAGCGCTCTGTCCGCCATGGACTTGATGAAACAGGAACTGAGCGAGAAACACCAACAAATCACCACCAAGACGCCATTTTGATTTTACTGATAAAGTCTCGATGTGAGGTCATATACCACGTCTTAGATCACATACCAAACAAACAAAAGCGCAATGCATTGTGGAACGTGACAAGGATTCTTTAAGAAACGAGCTCAAGTCTAGAAGCGTGGAAATCGAACAGAAGCAATGCCAGCTTGACGAAGATGAAGAGAAGTTACGGATGCGCCACAAACTGGAAGAAAAAGTTCAGAGTGCAGGTCTGGCAGTTGAGTTATTGGAAAGAGAACTGAGGGAAAGAAAAGAGTCAATGAAACAAATGGCAACACAAGCACAAAGTTCTCAGCTGGCGATAGAGTCGCTACAGAAACAACTTTGTGAGAAAGAAGAGCAATTAGAGTCGTTGAAGAATGAATCGAGCCACTTTGAAAGTCAGAGAATCGGAAGCCAGAAACACATTTCAGAGGAAAATATCCGACTTCGGGAAAAGTTTCACAGTCTGTCAAGTTCGCTTGAAGAAGTCACGGGAAAAGTAGACGCAATGGAAAGGAGAAATAAGGAATTGCAAAGAAAGCTGATAGTGAGAGATGGTCAACTAAAACAGCTGAGTGAGCAGTTCCTTCAGTATCAGAAAGAGAGAATCTCTGTTCTTTCTAAGGCCCTCGCCAACTTTCAGCACAAAGATCATGACACTTAAACGGCAGAAGAGGTACTGTTTGGCGATGAGTATCAAGAATACGTCTCTTTCATTTTATTGGGACTCTTTTAGGATTAAAGAAACACTGTAGTTTTTTTTCAAAAAGAACATTCAAGACCTGCTTGTAGAATACTAATCTGTATGAGATCTGAATCCTTTAAGGAAAATAGAAACTCGTATCAATATAGTTTTGTTCACGGTTTAAGTATCACTGAAAACGTAGAAATTCCAATTAAAGTTTTGTGAAATACACAAGAAAAATGTTGTGGTGTTTGTGATTGCAGGTATTCACGGCTTCAGAAAATCACTTTCTCAAACTAAATATTAATTAGCCTGGCCTCAGATGCTCATTTTCCTTCGCAGCCAGAGAAAAACAATATCTCACAAGGGAAAACATATTTGACACCGAATTGAAAGGCCAAACCCTTGTTCTTGATTTTCACGAATTACGCAAGAGCAAGAGTTACTATTTTATCCGTCAAAGCTGCCTTGATATAAGTAAAGTAACCGAGGCAACAGATCAAAACGATTTCTTTTTCTTGTGCTTGCGTCGGCTTCCTTTCTTCGCAAAAAACGACAAACATTTTGATCCTTGAGTTAGTATAGCCCTTTGCGTAATAGACCAGTTTCGAATTCTCAGTTACCGCTGACTACAATGACCACAGACTCACTTCTACAGGGTTAGCCTCG
>JAOBYE010464974.1:0-13575 GCA_025403585.1 Parazoanthus swiftii | reverse complement strand
ATAGTTCATTATTTATTATTGATTCAAGCGTTTGTAAGTTCTTATGAGAAAAGAATAAATTGGAATCGTCAGCAAACGAAATGTGAAAGTCTTGACTTTTGACGCTAAGAAAATATACATGATTGTGAGTGTAAATTCTCTGGGAGTCAAGAATTCTTGATCTCCAGAGAACTCATGATCAGTCCTACAATATGGTACTTGAAAAGTCACACGTCGGGTACTTTTTACTACCTATACAATAATTTCAATCACCAAGGGTGCGTTCGTTTGGGACTACCCCGGAATAGGATTACAAGAAGTATCGTCCCTGAAAATGATTTCAGCCCAATCACAGCCCGGATCAGAAAAAGATACCATTTATTCCTAGTGAGGAATAGGCCGAAACGAACCAAGATATGTGTAAGATAAGGCTGTTAATTAATTGCCACTTAATTTGTTCCAATGTTTCAGTACACACTGGTGCATTACATAAAAAAGGAGTTGAAAAGTTGGAGTGAGTCCCTTCGCGTGGACAACCTTCCCAAAGCACCATCAGGTTGAGTGCATTTGCAGTTCTCGCAATGATTTATAGATTTATATGAAGTTTGTTAGTTTAAATTTGTGACATATGCTTTCCAGTGTTTCAATGAACACATGCAACAATCGCTGCCGTCCACTTGCAGAGTTTTCTTTCTGGGTGGCGGCAAACATTCCCCTTGATGATAGTCTAAGGCTTCACCTGCTAGACATCAACTGTCCCATTCAGAGACTCAGGAAGGAACTGGAGATTATGCAAAAGGTACTGCGGATCTATACTATTATTTGTCATCCCTTAAAATGAATTCAACCAATCGCAAACCAGATTACTGTCGTGATTTTTCACGAAATCGCGACAGTGTCATTTTCAGATTTCAGACGAAATCACAGATAGTTTGGTTTCTCATCTGAAAGTCACTGCTATCGGCGTCGAAACATTGTATTGCTTCACGGAAAGTTAAAAGGGGAGAAAACGGAGCGACTCGAACATTCATTTCAAAATTTTGGCAAAACCTATCTTTTGAAGGAGTGCGGTCTCCCAAGCGCGGGAAACTCTAGCGTGCGTGCGTTCCTCAAGTCGAGATAATTTTGTTTTCAAAACTAGATTTTTTGGCCATGAGTATTTTGGCTCGACCTACGGTCTCGCCAAAATACAATTCATGGCTCGACCAAAATCGCCCTGATATTTTCCCGAATCGAGCAAAAACCTGCACGATTACATATAAGAATAAGGTTAGGGTTAGGGTAAGGATTGGGGTTGTTTTCGCGTTAGTGTTGGGATAGGACAAAGGCATCTGTTAGATGTGTGTTTAAATACTGCGATAGAAGTTCACGTCCTGCTAAACTACAATGAACAGTTTATGAATAAATGGATGCTAGCCCTATCCAGTCAATACTACTACAGGTGCACTGATGAAGCGAATGCTTAACTGAAAATTTGTATGTAAATTTACAGACCTTACAGTGTGTGCTTCTAAACTCCCGCGGTCCAGCTCACCTTTCTGAAATCGCCTGAAAGTCAAAATTTTCATTTTCCATCGTTTTATTGTATTGCCACTTATTCCTTTTGAAGTTTCTTTTTCGGAGTTAATTAAATAACATTCCCCTGCAAAGAGCAGCAAACAATAAGATCGAGCAAATGAGACTGATCAGCGATGTGGATGTGCAGCGGACAACATCAACCACGATCCAACATAACAGGACAGGTGTTGCTGATTTGTTTTATGTCAGCAACGCTTGGCAATTCTGTATACTGACACCACAATTTTGTAGCTTTTCCTAGAACTTTTTTCAGGAAACGTTTTGGTATAACAAGTGTTTGTCCCATTATTAATATTGTATTTTAGATTGGAAATGTTCTTAGCATTGTGTTTTTATCAATTCTAACTCGTAATTGCTTTTTATACCATCATTAGTACAGCATCCTTTGCTGCCGAGACTGTGACAGCAAAATCGTCAAGAAGAGCGATTTGTTCAGGTGAGCCAGTTAATGATTTGTAGAATCTCTGAACAAGGTAATTTGACACCCCTCCCCCTCCCCCACGGTGTTAGACGATAGTACCAGTACATGTAGGTAAGTTTCTGAATCTCTTATTTGCTTTGCAGCATGTCTCTAGACGGTCCACTCGGAGCCTACGTCAACCCAAATGGATGGGTCCATGAGACCCTAACATTCTACAAAGCTGAAGGGATAAGACTTCGAGGGAGGCCCACTGCTGAAAACAGCTGGTTTCCCGGGTTAGTTAAAAACTGGAATTGATGCTGTATCTTCTACTGCCCATTTGTCGTGTCGTTGCCGGTAGCACGGTTTTCGTTTCCTTTGCACCAAAAGCTCCCTTTATTTCCCAGTTTAATCTCATTCCTTTCGAATGAAGAAATCGTTCTTGTTTGAAAACAAAATCTATGGGAAACTTGTACGTTTCTCAAGTTGTTTCTATAAGCTACAAAAACCATACCAGGCTAGGAACGGAATACCCTTTTCTTTGTGATATCTTTATTTATAACTATAAATCGAAGAGCGCGTGGCTGCAATTTTCCTCGCTCTTTCCTAGTTTGACAGGCAGCCGGTTTTGAATCAGAAGGGTCTTACTGAAGTTGGAGTTACTCCTTCAAGTTGTGCTGTTTCGCTATTTCCTCTATAGTCAAAGTTTTACTTGTTCGAAGTACCAAACAGTTATCAAATTGTGTGTTAGAATAAGGCTAAAAGTTTAAAAAATTGTCCCAAACGTTTTCGGTTCAAAACCATCATGATGGTTTTACACCGAAAAACATTAAAACTTTTTGCCTCATTTTAGCACTGATATATTAACAATATTTTGGTGTTTCATACTCTTTCTGTGTTCACTGCCAAGCCGGCAGCGAACAAGGAATGGATTTGAAACTGAGGCTACGAATCAACTTCGGACAACTGGGTTAAGCTAGAACCAAAGTTTGCACCCACAGGCGAGGATTTTAGACATGCAGTCAGGAACATTGGGTGTTCCAGGTAAGAACGAAATTGCCAAAGCTGCATTTTGACCCGAATAGGTAGACCGTAAGTAACCGAACGCGATGTTAAAGCTTCAGTTTTCTAGCCTTAGTTTACAATATTCTCGGAGATTTCTATTTTGATTGAAGATACCCGTCTCACGTGTTAAGGATGCACTTGTAACCGCGACTACCCCTATGTAAAAATGAACTCCGGCTAATATCATTACGACTTCTTCGCAGGTATGCATGGACGATCGCCGAGTGTGCGCACTGCATGCAACACCTGGGTTGGCGGTTCACAGCTGTTAAGAAAGGACTTTCGCCCAACAAGTTCTGGGGTCTTACAAGAGCCTCGTTGAGACCAAGTATGAGATACAGTGAGGAGAGTAGCGGTGGTGGGGGGACTGGAGAAGAATCTCCGCCTTAGCAGACTCATTTCTCGCGAGTACTTGAATTGCAGTACTTTACCTGTGTGAAGCAAATGCCACTTTCAGTAAGCGCCAATCGAGAGGATTGTTCGGGTTAAACAAGACTAAACATGAAAGCTTCTCCTTTTCAACTTTTGGTGATGGCATGGCTTTGGTTCATATTGAACGTCTTCCTCTGCAATTTAGTCGAACTTTTGGCTACCTGGATTACCCACATCGCAATTATTTGCGAGGTTTCTTGGCTTGCAAGAAAAGAGGATTCACTCCCTTGCAGCGACTTTTTTTGCGCGATTTCTGGCCACGGACAACGTGTAAACCCACCATTGAAGTTTAGCAGCAAGGTGCAAATCTACATTTGATGTAGCTCCAGGTTCTCTTTGTCAAACAGAGAAAACTTTTATCACGATACCCAAATTAGTTTTAAAAACGCAACATAGATGAGACCAGTCATTATTTGGAACACCGATTCAGAGCTTCGCTTCCAAAGCACTTTATAGTTATCGATAACACCACACTGCTGCCGTCGGTAAGGACGAAAAATTCATCGAAGGAGGTAAACAATTAACCTTGGAGGGCGAATCTTATCTAACAACAGTCGTAACGTGTTCATCAACAAGCTGAAAGTCGTATTAATTCCGGCATACTTTCCACAGAAATCTACAAGTAACTGGCAGTTTTTTGGTCTTCGGTAAGATGAACGAACCCGCTTGTGTATATATATTGCTCTACTACTTCGATCTCGGTGAACACTTTATTTGCGCCATTGAGTAAGCCATCCTTCTTTAGAGAAGACAGCCGTTAGCTGGAGTTATTCTTTTGAAGAAATCGTGAGTCTCGATATCAATGAGGAAGGGATCGAAAAATGATGTAATGCCAACTTTGTAATTTCCTCAAGCGGTACTCCATTATAGTGACAAATACATATACAGTGTACATGTACATGTACATGTAAAGATTATGTGGCCCACTCCCTTACCGAAAATACGAGTGATTATTTACTCCATGGTTTTGAATGGTCTTTCTGGGGCGTCCTAGGTGATGATCGTGTTAGTTATGTTAGAAGTGGTCAGTAGTATGCATGAAGACTCCAAGAACTGTAACACTGTGTTTGACAGTTGAAACGAACTGCGTCGGTTAGTGATAAATAAGAAACATAAAACGGGCAATGGGACTCTCTGTGACAACGTTGTCAAAGTGCTGTACAAAGAGGACACCCAAAATTTTCCTTAAACAGTAGTACATTGTACGTTTACGTTTTATCATAGCTAGGCGATGTCCGCCACATTAGTCGACAGTTAGCAATCGAGAGGAACTGTATGGCACGAGTTGGAGCCATTTAGAAGAAAAAACGCCGATTTTGTGTTTAATGTACTGAACTGAGGGCAGCAGTTGTGTTGTCTCGGTGGGGTCTCAGAGTGGACAGGTCAACTGATCAAAGAGAGCGAACTGTTTAGTTTGCTCTTAAATAAAACTTCTTGTATTTAAGAGTCGGTATTTGCAAATAAAAATCGATAATTCTGCTTACAGAGCTTAGTGCAAGCAAGTTAGATCACCTTCTTGAGCCTGAATTGGAAACTAAATCGCTTGTCGAACATGATTATCTTAGAACTTATATCTGCCAATATAGACTAAGGCACTTACCAAAATTTCGTTTGAGAGCAAACATTTTTTAGGGCAAGTATTACTTCAAGCATCCCTTTAACAGGGCCATACAATTATTTAGGAAAAGGTTCCCAGTCTATTCGTATACATACGCCTGCCGAAAGGAAATTGTAGGTTATTTTTAAAATAGAAGAAAATGTTTTAATAAATATTTACTAAGATCACAGGATATGAAGGCAAAAAAATAATCTTAGCATTTCAATGCAGTAATAGTCGCATCTAGAAAGATAAACTGACAACGTTGTCGTGAGGGCATCGAAACATTGTTTGTTTTTGACTATTCAGCTTGTATTTCATTAGAAAAAATAACACATTTGACAATTCCAGTTTGAAAAAATCGTTATCCTTCCCAAAACATTAAAAATGGCTTCCCTTAAAAACAACAACTGTTCCCTCGGACAACCGATCAGTTGCAAATTCGGGACTCGCTCGTTTTCCAACTTGCAAGAAAGAAAGGCTCGATTAAAAGTTTGATGAACAAAATTTGGATGTGACCGACTGCACAATTCTGTTCAGTATTCTGAGTAATCTTTTCGCACACAATTATGACGCCTATTGAAATGTCTTGCAAATTGTAATAGAAGTCTCGAACAATTCCAACACTTGTATTGCTGCCGACGAAGTTGGCAACTTTTTTCCGAGTCCGCATTGAGATTTTGTGTGTCGTTCTATCCGTCAGTTTCATCCGCATCCGTTCGGTCAAGTGTGGGTGCAAATGCCGATACCCCGCGCAAACTTTCTGGTACGTTCGATTTTCACCGCGAGAGAAAGGCGATCTTCGTTGTTTTTACCTACTCGGAAAAGAAAGTGTATTTTTGTTAGCATCGCAGGTTTGATTTTTAATTGCAAACATGTGGAACTCGGAGATTTTGCAAGTCCATACGATGTACGGCGTTTGTAGGTGCAAAGTGCCCGTCACGGTGAATGGTAAAATTAAATTGTCTCACAAAAAAAATTAAGTTAACATCCAAACACAGTAGACCAACTTAAAGCCAATAATAATAACACAGAAGAAGAATTTAGCTTATTAACTTGTGCTTTATAAAAGCTGAAGACAGTGTCAACAGTGTCTACAAAACGGTGCAGAATACAATAATAACAATGGCATAGTTACCTGTGCAACCCTCCCCAGCAGGGAAAAAGGCGTCTGCTTTTTGCAGGCTAAAAGAGTAGCAGATCAATTGAGACTTTCAGCGTTGAGGCCATGAATAGATCAAACATTTTACAGTAAAGTGCCATTTGTTACAGTAGTTGAGCTTTGTTACTGCCCTTGGACTTGTTCATATAGCTTCGTCGTACGTATGATTAAAGTGCTTGCTCTATGAAGCCAGCAGCTGTTTTACTACTCTGTGTCTTTTGTTATACATTCATAACAGTAACGACGACTATGATGTTCGTAATGCTGTGCATTACTTTTTATTTGTAAGAATAAACTGCTGAAAAGAGGACAAGATGAAATTGCTTTATGATGGTTTTATTTTCACACTAAATTCACAGTTTCCAGAGCAGTAAACTTAATTATCCGAGTACAGATGTAACACATACTAACTAATCCCTACCCAGTCTACACCAAACTTAGTTCTGTCGTTTACATCTGTCGTTTACACCAGAAGTTAGTCATTAGATCATATTTGCTCGTCCTTAGGTTATTGTCCGTACTTAGTCACAATATCAAGTGAAATTAATTGACCTAATCTTCATTTATCAAACAAATACCTCAAGTTTCTTTCGGCAACACTCAACTAATTACTTTGCTTTATTAAGAACTGAGCGTATGACGTCGAACTCGAAGTTAATATATTCGAAACATTGACTTGTTCAATTACACATTCTTTCCTTTAAGGACAGAAGGGAAAATTAAACACATAGCACTGATCAGTGTTCGCTGTAATTTACCAAATACTGATAACCTAACTAACTGGTCGAGATCTTTGTCAAAGCAATCGATTGTAATAGGTGATACTTCAGTTTAGTGAGTTAATTTTTTTGTAAAACACGATCGAAATACACAAATGGTTTTTTCACCTTTCAACTACGTGTATATCGTATTGTTCTAAGACAAATATCTGAACTACGGAACAAATCTGTAGAACCGATAAAAACACAGGTTTAACTCACTACTCGTGCCACTAACAAGATGAGAAAGGCCCTATTCATTACTAGAATTACTTTACCCAGTTACAAGTTCGAAAAAACTTGGATGAACAATTCAATAATTCTCAAGGCCTCTTTTGGTAATGAAAATACTTGTCGGTTTTTGTGCGCTTCTATTATCAGTATAATAATCTTCTACACCAGCTGTCTAACTACCAATCGCCAGCCACAACAGTACTTCGTCTCAGAGCTAAATTCATCTGGAGGCTCAACCAAAGCTAACTTTGACTTACCTGGGTTAAGACCCTTTACTTTTTAACGAGACTAGATTAGTGCACACCTAGCAAGGGTTGCCAGAGTATTATAGAGCACGCTGCTTTGGCGGCACTCTTTGAGCAACTGATGATTCGCGCGAATAGCCGACCATCTACCAAACCTATAAAGAATATGCCGATAGCCCCAACCGCAACTAAATGAGAACGGGAAACTGTAGGAGCACGTTTTCCACTGGTAAAAAAGTCCAGCTTCTATCTCCAGGTAGTGGCAATCTGCTGATACGGCTAGACACAGTTGCTTGTTGCCAGGAAGACTTGGGTCGAGGGATAGTTTGACTGGAAAACGTCCGCGCACGAACTTCCCATCGCCATAAACTCCAGCTCGAATGAAAAACAGTGACACATAGCCATGGATGGAAGCGCCAAACTCGACAGAAGGGGAAACCTGAAGTGATCAAAAGACCCATTAGTTCAACAGTTATTATTGGAAATTGCGCTTTGCATTGGAGCTCCAAAAGTTCAGGGGATGTTGTTTATTATATACGAGTTACAAAGTTTAAAATGTCTTGTGGATAAAATAAATAATTCTGCTGCTACAAGGGCTTTGTTAAATGTAGACATAGGAAAGATAATGGTGAGTGCTCTTCTCTGAATCATGCTTTCGAACATTTCAGTAAAAGGCATAGGTATGTGTGGTAATCCTATCATTTTCTCAGTGTTCATTTGGCCTCAGTAACGGAACCATAAACTGGATAAATCAAACAAAAAAGAAAAATAATACTGGAAGTCTGCCCAATTTTAGGCTTACTCTCTTTTCTTGCAGTCCTTTTCATTGTCAGAAACCTGCAGTACTATTGATAACATACCTTTAGTTCCACCTTGGGATGTGGTGAGTGTTTAGTGTCAAGACGCACTGGTTCTACGTCAACGTATGCTCGCAGACTAAACTCCACCCCAACTCTGATGAACGACACAGGAATCGAAACCCGCTGTAAAACAAAAGTGGGAAAAAGCAACCGTTAAACCCCCTAATTATCATTATTCGCCCTGTTTCTCTATAAAGTAACAGGTTGTTCAATAACGTAAGTAAAATTGCTGTTTCAACGGAAGAATGTCGGCGTTCAAATTGAGTTTATTCAGCTGTAATGTAACTAGTTGAAAACAACAATCGAAAAATCACAGATGACTTGCCAGCGTTATCCTGTGTTTCAGACTTTTTCCTCGGCGCTTCCCGGTGGGGCGCTTGAGAGACGAGTCTGAGCAACTTAGAGCCTCATGCTCTGGTGTGACGTAGGCTCATGCAAAAATTCGGATAAATTTGTCACCCTTCTCGACCAATCAGAAACTCGCTGACAGGACTCTTCAACGCCTCGAGCAAAATTATCCGTCTCGAAGATGAAGAACTTTCGTTCTCGAATTTGATTGGTTACGCAGCGCAAGCGGAGTGACGTCACGCCGGAGCATAAAGCCTGGTTTTCATATAGTTGCCTATCTGTTGTGTCTGTCATATGAACCTAGCCCCGTGCAGCGCAAACACAACTCGATGCAACTCATACCACAGCTGTGTATCTTAAGCTTCAATACAGTTGTATTTGTCGTATCTGTCGCTTGCAATTTCCAGACTGTCTTTCAACAATTAGGTAAATTGGATGAGCACTTCCTTTGGCTTTTGTGCTGTTCTAGCCACCCTAGATAGGCAAAAATCATCTGGAATAGGCACGGAATTCTCCCAGAACCCGACCGGATCCTGCTTTGCCTTTCGTAGCCATCGCCCGTAGATTGAGCGAACGCTCTTGTACTTTTTCTTCGCTTTGTAATCTTTTGAAAATTCATAGCACAGACGTACATTCTTCCATTAAAGAAGGGACCGAACATTCAACGTGAAATTCGACCTCCACCGCCATGTTGGAAACAAAGAAGTGCATTCTGGGACACTTTTTTGTTGTATTTGTCGTATGAGTCGCTTGAGATAGTTTTCATTGACAAAATGCTGTCGTATCACGCCCATTTTTTGTTTTATCTTTCGTAGGAGATCAAAACAATTCTATTTCATACAACAATGTATGTGTCGTATGGGTCAGTTGTATGTGAGGTTTTCATACAGTTGTATCTGTCGTATGAAGTATTTTTTTTGTGCGGCAGATACGACTGATATAACTATTTTTAAACCAGGCCGTGCTCTAAGGTGCTCGGACTCGTCTCTCTAGTACCTCACCGGAAAGCGCAGAGGTAAGATTCTGAACCTCAGAGTAGTGAGCGTCAAAACTGCTTTGTTTATCTTTTGGTTCACGCCAGCCTTATTAAGCAACAGTAGTACACAGTATACGTTTTTATAAGAACGTCTAATTTTGGAGTTCTTGATTATTTTGAGGATTTCAGTCTCAAATGTTCTTAAACTTTTCTTATTTTCTTCTTTGTGTTAATGTTCTGATTAACCACAAGGATATGTGTTGCATACAGAGAACAGTGCCCCAGCCGCGATCAAGGTTCAGTAATTTAGTGTTTTCTTAAAAGAGGTGGAAGTGTCACTAGAACTTTGTTTTTATAGATCATCATTCGCAGTAGGCATCAGGCTGTGTTGCACAAACATTAGCAAATATCATGAACTTTGACAACGCATTATTCCTACTGACTACAGTGTGTAAAATATAAATGATATCTACGCATACCCAACCTCAGCATGTTTTTATTCATGTTCTTAATTTTGGTATTTTTCGGCTTCAACGTTCTTATTAAAAAGTTTTTATAAAAAGGGGAGTAAACTCTGAAGAATTCCAGCATACTTACAAATAGTGGTAGAAATGCTTCACCTCCCCTCCTAGAGTTCGAGAGGAGCGGAATGCGCTTCACGTCTCTCAAGTACCTTCCGAAACGAAAAACAAAATACAGTTCCAAGCGACGTCCTTTTCGAACAGATTCCAAAACCCCCTCTATTGGTACGCCAATTAGTTTTTTCTTGAAAAGACTCCTTTTCCGGATATTAACGTTGCGATCTTTTTTGAACTTGTTGATGGTAGTCTGGAGACGTTTTAACACGCTGCATGTGTTACTAACACCTCGCCGGCTTCGCTGTTTTTCAGGGTGTTGTATTTGGTCGGTCGTCGAATTCTTTTCGGGTAAGACCCCATGATCTGATTGATTTCTCACAGTGAATCCGACATCAGATTTTGGTGACGTGAGCTTTACGAAGTCACGCAGAGTTCTATCTGTCAGCATCTCGTCTTCAATGTGTTTACTGTCGGAGCTGACTTCAAGTAGTATGACATGACTATCGAATGTCACGTTCATCATTGTAACAGCGGTGCCATTTTTGAGTTGAATTGGCTCTCCGAAATTCAACCGTTCCGTCACGTGGACCTCACCTCTTGTCACCATTCCGTTGGTTTTGTTTATCATTGAAGAATCGGCATACGTCATGTCAAGATCCACATCGGATGTAACATTTGTGACGTCCGAATTATTAAATCTGTTCTTGATAAAAAGTGTTTCGGCTTCCGTCGTGTTTGCCTCCCTGTGCATCTTCACAGAACCAGGAAACACAGTGGATTCTTCAGGTTTTGATTCAGAATTTGGAAGAGGGCTTTTTCCATCCACGAGCTCATAGAGATGGCGTTCTACAGTTGGCAGGAGTTGGTAGAGAAGGGCATGGACGTATCGAGTGAACTCTGCTTGCAATGTTCGGTGTCCGTATATGTGGAACGATTCGTCAGTGGCTCTTGGGAGGGGAATTTCCTTAGTCTCAGATCTGTTAACAGTCAAATACGCCAAATTGAACATCACTCTGCATCATCATCATCATCATCATCATCATCATCACAACCATAGTCATCATCTTTTCTTTTTTCTTTTTCGTGATGACGATGATGGTTATGATTATGACTAAAATTTCTTATGATGATGATGACGATAGTGAGTGATAATGACAGTGGTGATTATTATTATGGTGATGATAACGACGATGATAGTGGTGGTGATGATGACAACGATAGTGGTGATGATGAGAGTCATAATGATAGTGACGATTATGATGATGGTGGTAGTCAGTCAAATACAATAAATTAAACATCAATAATCTGATCATTCACAACCAGAATCATCATCTTTTCTTCTTTTTCTTCATGACGATGATGGTTATGATTTTGATTAAGAAGATAGTGATAGTTTGATACTTGCTTTATTGGCATGATACAGCAACAATCTAAATTGCTAAAGCTTTCAAAACAGTAAGAATAGGAAACACATAGTGATAGTGATGATGATAATGACGAAGACAGTGGTGATGATGGTGGATGCGATGACGATGATGGTGATATTCATTGTGATAATGGCGATGATAGTAGTGATGACTGTGTTGACGACGATTATGACGATAGTGGTGGTGATGAATATGATTATGAAGATGATGGTGGTCGTGATGATGATGATGATGATGATGGTGATGATTTTATGATGATGATGGTTACTGTTGTGATTATGGTAAAATTATGATTGTGGTGACGATGGCTACAACAGGGGTGTTGGCGGTACTTCAGTTCCCGTAACTTCTTTTGTAGTTTTTATCTTTGTTATCTTATTCTGCACTTTATAAGCTATGAACACGCAAATTTCAGTAAATACATACAGGCAAGATAGTTTTCAATTCTTCGTTGTTGCAAGCATGCAAGTTAGCACATTAGGGACTGGTCATAACTGAACAGGTGTGGTTGGAAAGGAGAAAATCGCGTTTTTCAATTCTCATAAAATGAGACGGGGGAATAGTGTGGTTTAAGAACGGTGACGGACGCATTTTCTTAGTGTTGGCCTGTGTTGCTAAGAACCCATTTACGTCAGCAAATGCATGTTTATCTGTAATATCATGCTTCATAACAAACTTTTTCCAGCTGGTCTGAATTTTTGGAATTAGGCAATCAGGGGCAAGGTAGTCTGCAAAACCGTGTATCACCTCTAAATCTGTTTCAGGAGCCCAACTAAGAGACTAAGATTCGTGGGAACAAAACAAATAACTTGGCGGCCTAAACTAAAAGCGTATTTATCCTTTGGTGTTTAAGAAACTTAATCTTCTTATCAAAAGTTCTTCAAGTAACCGCAGGCGTCATCATATACGGTTTTGCAGATGACGTCACCGTGTTAGACAAATGGACTATTGCTTAGTGTTTGTATGCTTTAGAGTAGTTTTGTTTTCCTTGAAGATTTACAAGTGTTGTGTTTCAGCTACTTTGTTTACATTTAAGGACACATTTTAAAAAATGCAAGTAAAAACAAAGGGTTTTAACATACAAACACCAAATACAATGTATTTGCTCGTAGAAAAAATGTTTATGACGAAGGTAGGTGCAAAATAACGCTTATCGTAGAAGGATGGTGTAGCAGTTGACTCGCATTTGATAAATCTAATGTTAGGGAAAGTACATTTATCATGACAAGGGGGTGAAGATATTGAGGGCGGCTCCGAAAAAATGTTAGACTCCAAAAGGGGGGCTCTGAAAAACCTGTTGGGTCAGGAGAAGGGCTCCTAAAAATTTGTATACTTCAAAACCAACACATGCCGTCACCATACAGACCGGATGGTTTAATTTTCAACTTGACAATTTATAAAGACCAGTGCAATTCAGTTATATCACGTGGTTTACAGATATAACAAAATGTTGTCTCAGTAATTACTAGACTCTTGTTTATCACAAAATGTTTTAGAAAATTTCAAAAATTAGAAATGCTCAAGCGTTTTACTAATAGAACTAAATTGATTCAAGAAGATTTCAAATTTTGCTAACAGGAATTTCAAAAACAATTACTAATACTCTGTAACAAGAAATTTACTGTTTCTTTCTCACTGGATGAGTACAAACTGAAAGCGGTCAGAAGACATAAATGATAAATATCTTTTAAAAAATCTGGCGATCTTTTTTCGGAAAGCAAAGAAAGTGAAGGGGGGTGCTGAAAATTTTTTTTACTACTCAGGGTGGGATCCCAAAAATTTGAACTACTCGCAGGAGGAGGGGGGCTGCTAAAATTTTATCCTTCTATTTTTAATATCTTCATCTCCCCCTTTGTCATATTAAATGAACTTTCTGTTATCTATTTAAAAAATTTGGTGAATGATGGTACATGTGTGCGTGGCGGAAGGGAAGGAG
>JAOBYE010464863.1:0-13576 GCA_025403585.1 Parazoanthus swiftii | reverse complement strand
TAGTTAGTAAAACAAGTCTTCATCCACCAAGGAGCTTGACGAACGCACTCCATAATCTCCGATTACTCCTAGTTATACTTTAAGACTTACTTGAGCATTTAAAAGACAGCGGCAAGTCGGCGTCTCCATCTTCATACCAAAGTCGTTTATGTTCTTCCAAACATTCATATTAAAAGTCCATGAAAGACGAAGGAGTTGTAATGTGATGTTGTTTCTAAATATTGAAATAATGGGTACAAAATATGATTTGAGTGCAAGTTGGAGGTTTTTTTATTTTCTTCATTGCGAGATAATACCAGACAGTTGAAGTTTTAATTCAGGTTTTTGATTTTGCCGTCTACGATTTTGAAATCTACAAAGCACCTCTGATTACGGCTTCTCGCGTCATTTTTACACTGTATCGCTGGTGGTGTGTAAGTCCCCCGACGTCATACCCCGTGGGATTTGGAATGTCTGCTGTTAGCCAAGGCAAATGAATGATATGAATATGTTTCTTTTTGCAGCCTTCCTATGTGGAGGTTTTTGATCACAGGGGCAAACTACAACCGAGAACTCAAGATATGGTGTACAGTGAGTTGGAACTGTCTTCAGACTATCAGGTAATGTTTATCGGGGAAATGTCAGCGTGTGCAAGATACAGCTGCCCTCCTTGTTTTTGGTATTAGAGGGACGAATACAACACACCAGTATTTATGAAACGTCACGGGCTGCGGGCTGAAGAAAGAATCGTCTTCAAGATTTTGCCTCCTACTTTAAGACTCTTAATCAGTAGGACCAAGTATATACAATGTAATTAACCAAGACAGCAACGCTCGTTGAAGAAATATATTCCAGTAACACCTCGTGTAACTGTAACACCTACGGTCACATACCCTTCTCATTTGTAACGTTACTCCTGCGGAACAATGGAAGTCGTCCAGCAATTTCAATTCAGCCTTAATTAAAGTTTATTTTTTTAACATTTTACTGCGGCAGTTAGCTGTGTCTACGTGTTCTAACTAACCTACCACAGTAGGTAAAGTGCTTTATTGCAGTGTGCTGTGATTAGAAAGTAGTATTTTATTAATCTCTGTTGTTTTTTGTTTTTCTCAGTTTTACAGTTCCACCTGGGGCTCCACTAACTCCAGAGTAAGTACTTATAGTCTTCTTAGAAGGGCAGTTTCACGGCTTTCCACATGCGCAACTCGGATGACAGCAATAGTCTCACAGCCAATAGAAACCAAGGGATTACACCCGGGAAGTTTATCCTGACCTCAGTCGACCTTAAATAGCTCAGATCAGCAACTGTTTGTGCTTTGTTGTTGTTCTTTTGTTGTTAGAAACCTCAGAAATTTGCTTTGTTCCGGGCTGGAACACAAATGAAATTTCTGAGAACCCGAGCATTTGCAGAACCGTGAAAGAATCCTTTTAAGGTCGATCTTTGTCGATCGATGTCAGGAAGAGTTTGCTGGGTGTATTTTCTTGGTTACTATTGGCTATGAGCCAATGGCTGTCATCAAGCTCGCGCATGTGCAAAGCCGTGAAAGTGTCCTTTAACGTAGTTGTCTGACAGACTTCAAGAATGCTGTTTTTCAGAAGTGTGAAAAAGATGTACAACCGTTATCAGTTGAGATCTTGCAAAGATCGTCAAAATTTCTGATAACATCTGATTTCCAGTCCATTGGCCTGATGAGATCAAGGTTGTTTTGTCGATTTTTATGTACGGTGAAATACTACCACTTATTTAACCATCTTGTGAAGTACGCACATTTATACGATCATTTGACCATTTTCGTTCATCTTACCAAGTCCTTGTCCTTCCGCGACTTCTTCATAACCTTGTTGCTGTTCCAATCTTTTTGTTGAAATCTCCCGCGAGTGTGGAAACGTCATTTTCCTTCGGTTTATCAATTAAGCTTTGCGATTGTATAAGTCGTCCTATATTTCTTTATTCTTTTTTTTTTGTTAGAGCACATACAATATTCAGTTTTACCTTCTCCTTCTTTGTTCTAAACGATGCCTCGAACCACCTCTTCAATTCTCAACAGTAAAATATGCCTTATATATGCTATTATTATCATTTATATATGTCATCGTGTTTGTATTCCCAGGCTACAGGATGAACCGTGCATCAAAGTGTCGCTTGACCTCACTGCAAGTTATCTGGTTCTGTCAGACATCAAGAGGAAGGTACCACATTTTTTTTAAAGTGTTGTTGTTGTCATTCTTCAAGTTTCGTTCAGGCTATTGTAAGCATGAACCTACATACCCATAAATGAGATTTAAGAAGCAAGGAGCAGTTGAAGATTCAAGCGAACGAGTATGGTGTGTATCATTTTTTTATGTGGATAATTACCAGTTTACCAACTTCTACCTTTATCTTACCCTATCAGTATAGAAAACCGTATTTGTTCGAATTGGTGCCCTCTCTTGAATGAGCGTCCCTCTCAAATAAAGGCCTCCTAAAAAGTCCAAGAACTTTCCTCGGTTTATGCCGAATTTAGTGATACATCGTTTCAGCACTTTTAGGAGTGAAAATGTTAAAAGAAGTGGCGAAGTAAGGTAAGTAAAAGTCGATGCAAGTTAACAAAAGCATTGAACCTCAAAATTACATCGAATCTAGAACTTGCTATGTGTATCCAAAATGGAAGTGGACTCGCTAGCCCTCTACGATCATTTGCGATCTAAAGCAAATCAGAGAAGAAACAGAGTAACATTAATCCAAAGCTAGAATTGTTGAGAATCGATGCAATTTAGTGCGAGTCCATGCAAACCAGAGTTAATGGCCAATCAAAGCACAAAATTAACGCAGTTACGAACTTACACCCACTTTCACGTCTGTTTGACCCAATCTTTATGTTCGTTAAATTGCTGTTTTATAGAGAGAAAAAAATCAAATTTTCTTGGATAAATGTTTTAAGTCAATCGGCTAAAAGGCATTGTGGCTGTGTGTGGTTCTAATCAAACGGCCGTTGGCGATGTCTAAAATGTACGATTAAGTGTTTTTGTTAAGATCAATTCACAGGACTGCTTTTCCGCAGTTGTTGTACATGTCCCCCCTTCCCAGCTGGTAAAGCCAGTCTTTATGTCAACTGTGCTTGGAAGAGTTAATAAATATAGCAGCTGCCCTTTTTCTGACAAAAAGAATTAAGTCTGAAATGGCCAGAAATAAATTACCGGGAGAAACCCACAATGTCTTATCGTTTTTTGGTTTCACATTGTTCCAGAAAAGTCGTGTGGACTTGTTTGTGAACTGCATGATGAAAACAGATTATATAGTTTGTAGTGTTTCTCGGAGCACATGGTGTGATTAAAGTACCAGAACCCTTCACAACATAAGTTTAATATTTTCAGGCTCTGTACGTGTTCATGCTGCATCAAGATGCCGAGGAGGGCCGGGCACATGTGACATCATTGTCGGAGTTTCTCCTCACTCAGCCGCTACTGAGCTTTGTCATAGCAAAAGCAAAGCTTTACAAGCAGCGCAGTGATGCCGAGCAACCAGAAGATGATAATTTAGATGATAGTGATGAATATGTTGATGAGATGATGGGTGAAGAGATGGACAAGGAACACAGAAAAAACTTCGGAGTTCAGCTGAGACTTTACTGTATACACACAAAGTAAGTGCACTTGCTAGTTCTGTGTTCGTTGTTAGTTTGGATGATAGTGTCTAGTGAGCATGATGATGAAATGGTAGATAGGAAAACTAATAGGAGATTCAGAAAGAACTTCGGAGCGTAAGTATACACACTATAGTGTAAGTGCACTTGCTAGTTCTGTGTTCGTTGTTAGTTTTGATGATAGTGTCTAGTGAGTATGATGATGAAATGGTAGGTAGGAAAACTTATTGGAGACTCAGAAAGAACTTCGGAGTGCAAGTATACACACTATAGTGTAAGTAAACTTGCCATTTGTGTACTGGTCGGAAGGTTCTGTATTAACTGGAACAGATTAGAAGTTTTTTTGGACGGTTATTATGATGGGATGTTTAGTAGGAAAACGAATCTATAGGTAACTAAGGAAGATGTTGCAGTGCTGTTGAAACTATAACATACACACAAAGTAAGCTTGCACGATCTGTAGTCACTGGAAAGTTCTGTGTTCATTTGAACAGACGATAAGTTATTTTGGGATGGTGAGCATGATAAATTGTTGGGTAGAGAAACGAATCTTTAGGTTAATCAGAAAGAACTTGGAGTGTTGCTAAGACTATTGCATACACACAAGGTAAGCTTGCACGATCTGTACTCACAGGAAAAATCTGTATCTGCTAGAACAGATGACAAGTTGTTTTGAGATGGTGAGTATGATGGTGAAACGTGGGGAGGGAAACGAATCTGTAGGTAACTCAGAAAGAACTTGAGTACGGCTGAGAATTTATTGTATATCCACAAAGTAAGCTTGCACGATCTGTACGCATTGGATAGTTCTGTGTCTACTAGAACAGATGACCAGTTAGTTTGAGATGGTGAGTATGATGGTGAAATGTTGGGAAGGGAAACACATCTATAGGTAACTCAGAAAGAACTTGAGTGGGGCCGAGAATTTATTGTTCTTACACTATCTACACTTGTGAGTTCTGTGTTAGTTGGATCATGGATGGTAGTATACATGTAGGTAAGGGACGGACCATTAGATTTTTGAAAGTGGGGTTGGGCAAATACCAAAAAAAATCGAGCACAGGTTCCACAAGCGAAAAATAAATCCTGCAGATGAATTCCAGTAAAAAAAAATACCCAGATTTGCGAAAAAAAAACTATCCGGCAAAACTTTTGGCACGGAAAAAAGAATCGTGTAGGAAAAAAATGTCCACCCCCCCCTCTCAAACATCTAATGGTCCGTCCCTGAGAGAGCCGAGTAGCATTAGGGGATGATTGACAGGCAAGATGAATAGAGTGCGCTGTCAGTAAGTCATTGAGACTTACCCGTTAATAATTACTGCAGCATAGTTCAAATACAAGTATTGAGATAGTTGGCAGCTGCAAGCGTTATGACTAAGACCAGTGATGCTTGTGATTTGCAACTGTAGGTCGATGCAGGAGCTACTAGTTCACTTTCATCCGCAGCCTTCAGTCCCGCCAGCTACGCCGTCGTCTGTGTCGTCCCTTTTGGCTTCTGAAGCAGCGGGTTTGTATTAGTGAAGTTTGCAGTTTAATTCATTACTGAGTAAGAACCAAGTAGAATTACAGTATTTCGTCTCGTAATCCATCAACTTTGAGTACATTTTCTGATTTTTTGGTTTTAGATTCTTTTGAACAAGGTCATGGAAAATTGTCGAAAAGTCGTAAATTGATTACCCGTTCCAAACACCTTGAAAACAGTAAAGCCCTTAGGACTTCATCAACAAATGATCAAATATTTGTGCGCGTTTTGCGTTGACTAACAAGTGTTTTACAATACTTTGCAATTTTTACAATACCTTACTGTGTTATTTATCGTCGAGAGGCTTGATAAAAGCTTGATAAAAACGAGGACATTTTGCTCAACGTGCCTGCAGGTATTCGTGATGCCCTTTCTGACCTGAGTGGAATGGAGACAGAAGCGAGCACAGATGCCGAGGAACCGGAAACAGTTCCAGAAGTTGGAGTGGCCACGAAACCAAAACTTATTACCCCTGATGCGTTCACAAATACGTCCAGCAAAAGAGGCGGAAGACCAGACAGCGCCAATAGTACAGGCAGTAGTGTAACAAATGTGACAGCTGTCAATAACTCTCAACCCTCTGTCGATGACCACACAGCGTCGTCAGTGTCGTCAAACCTCTCAGACAGCACCCTTAAGTCCAGCATACAAGAGACACCACAGAGTTCATTTGCCATGGACGAGAGCCCTGTCATGACACCCACTTCACTACCCCTGCCAATGACACCAGTTGTGGGTGGCCCTGGTACAATGACACCCACATCCCTTCCCTTGCCGATGACACCCCCTGCACAGGTAGCCCCAGATCCTAGTGTCATACCCATGCCAGCGTTCCAGTCAACACCCTTTCACTCGGGGACTCAAACAGGTAATAATGTGGTCAGTATCAGTTACTCATAACATACACAGTTCGCAACCCAGAGATCCTTAGTTTGAACCCTTTGCCCGCCGGTCATGCTGTTGTTAATTTTCTTCTAACCAACCTCCACTAGAGGTCTGATAGGCTTTAGTCTTCGAGTATAAATAATGTGTATGTGTTTGCATAAAATACATAGATGTATATATTTACAAGAATAATACCATACAAAAGAATTAATTTTGATCACGGTTTCCTAGGTCATCTTCATTAAATGCCTCCGAAATATTGCTCGTGATTTGTTAGAGCGAGTCCAAAGAGTAGCTTGTTAAACACATCGAACTCAGGAAGGCAATCTTGACGTTACTTGATTGATGTGATGTCACGTATTTTTCTATTGGTAGGATCAAGTCAATCTTTTTGTTCCTTCAACCCATTTGAGAATTGGACGGTTAGTTTCAGTTAATCTTCATATAAAACAAAATGTTACTTATCGGACAATTTGTAAAAAAATTGGTATCTGTACCTTACAAGGTACGAAAATACCATATTATTGGTAGAAGGGTCATATTATGTAATAACCAATCATTAACTTATACTCCAGGAACAGAACCTGAAAGATACACGGTGCCAGTTGAGGAACAACCAGAGGTGCTGGAAACCCGAGACGAGAGAGCTGTTGAGAGTCCAAGCCAACTATCAATTGAGGAAAAGGATGTCGAAGTTGAAGTCGAGGAAGACACTAAGGAACCTGAAGGGCAAAGTAAGACAGCAACGCAAGAAAGTTTCCCGCCCCCAGGAGCCCTTGAGGAGAGATCCAGTCCTTGTTCTCGTGAGCTCACCCCGACACCGTTGGACGAAAGACCACTGATAACCCTCGCAGACGAGGAGGTGAAAGAGAGGGTATCAAAGAGTGATGAAGTGGCTCCCCTAGGCAGTGCCCAACAACCCGTGGAACCTTCCGATGGAGATCTAGTCGAGGAAGAGAGTCCGAAATATTTTAATATTGCACCTTCGCCGCCTTTGTCTCCAAGAAGAGATTTTAAACCACATAACCTATCGTGAGTTACTTGTTGCTTGTCTATAGGGGAAGTTGTTTACGTTTTGCTTAACTAGCACAAATCCAACCTCGAAGTCAAATAAACCACAGATTGAAAGACGCGACACAGTCAGTACTAATACCCTTATCACCTTCACCACGGTCATAATCTCTGTCACTATCATTAATACAATCGTTATCATCATAACTGTCATAAATCAAAGCTATCATTGTCCTTATTATCATCATCACCATCAACATGATTCTCATCATCATTAACGTCGTCACTACCATTATTACTGTCATTATCACTGTCATTACTGTCAACATCATAATCGTCATTAAAATCAATGTCACCATTGACATAATTTAATCACTATCCTTATTACAATCAATGGCGTCTGCCATTGTCATTGTCATCATCTCATTAGTTATCATTACCGCTATCATCATCACTATAAACATAATCGTCACTACTATAGTAATCGCTATTATTACCTTCACCATCATCACAATCACCACTCGCTTTCATCACTATGAACACAATCGCCAAAAAAATTCCTCATCAAAATCACCACGTCATCATTATAAAATTCTTCGTTGTCACTATCGTCTTCGTTGTCATTTTTATCACTTATCATCAACACTAACACTAACATAGTCATTGGCATCACCAACCGTACTTTTGATATCATCTCCATTTCCTTCATCTGTTGTTGGCGTTGGAGTAATTCCAATCTTAAACTTATCCTGGCCAACCACAGCTTCTTTGCATAACTCGTGTATGTACAATGTGTTTCAATAATTTTATTTTATTTTGGACAACTGTACATATTGAATAAAATAACTAAACGTGTTTCTGCAAAAAATCAACCATATCGTCCGAAATTATGACACTTTTCAGATTAGTGAAGTCTCCTCAGTCCCCCGTTGACATTCCACCGGAGCAAACAAGGATACCGGAGGTGAGCTGCTAAGTAATATTAAATGGTTAGCTCATGGTAGAAGCATGTTCTGCAGTGAGAAACAAGACCCTAAACCGTAGGTTACTTTTAATCGTGAATTAACGCAAAACCTGGTCGATACACGAACCACTGGATCAGTGCACCTGATGCTCCAAAATATTTTTTGACGATTTTCCGAAAACTTTCAAAAAGCGTACAAAAGCATCATAAAACTTTTTTCGAAAATTTTTGAAGGTTTTTAAACAGATTTATTAGAGATTTTGCAAAATTTTCCTAAGTGTTGTATTTTGTCAATACAAAAAGGGAACCCAGTTGTAGGGACAATATTTTTTTAACACATGCAAGTCCATGCATGTCTTTGTATCACAGTGTAATATCCAGTTTGTATATTTGTCGTGCAGGTGGATACAGGGCTGCAGGCGACAGTTGAGCAAATCCTCAGCATTGTTCAGACCCAACAACAGGAGATAACAGACCTGAAGCAACAGCTTAGACAGCAGCAGGCGTTCCAGAACCAAGCAGTGGTCAGGATGCTACACGAGGAAATGAAGAGAATCGAGAGTGTGGTCACCACCAGGGTCCAGACTGCGCTGGCCGATCATGCCAAAGAGGAAAGTATCCGTTGCAGTTTATCGTGAACGTAGTCCAGAATGGTGAAGAAATGAGTTTTCCTTTTGGATTAACATTGAAACTAGTGAAGGAAAAAGAAATGGTCTCTTTAATTCATCCTAACTGAGAACTTTTATATGTGTGTAGTTTGTCGTGGTGTCTATTCTATACCAACACAAATCAGAGGTTGTCCAAACTGCGTGTAGAAATAAGTTTTCTCTTTTGATGAACATTGAAACTAGTGAAGGAAAGAGAAATGGCTTCTTTAATTTGTTCTCACTGAGAGCTTCCAGTTGTGTGTAGGTTGTATTGCTGTCTATTCCCATATCAAAGATTGTCAAAACTGGTGTAGAAATGAGGTTTCTCTTTAGATTAACAGTGAAACTAGTGAAGGAAAGAGAAAAGCTAACTGAAAACGTCCATAAGTGTGTAGTTTGTGGTAGTGTTGTTGTCAATCCCTTAACCATCACAGATCAGAGGTTGGAGAAGGCGTTACGAGAGCGTCATCAGGCAGATAAGAAGAAGCAGGAGCAGCTACAGAACACCGTGTCGCAGAGTCTGACAAATGCAGTGGCTGGAAAGGTGGAGAAAGCTGTTAAGGGAGAGATGAAGAATTCTGTAGTTCCAGGTACGAAATGAAATTCGACGTGGTTTACACGGTGGCAATATTCAAGATCTAGTATCAAGTATCAAGTTTTTTTTGCGTTTCAAAATCGTGTAAATTTTTGGGACACGAATGCCCAAGTGATCTGAAATCAAAAGGACTTGGTATTTCAGCAGACACTTTGAGCAATTTTTGGATGCCCATTTTGGAGAAAACGTTTTATTGTAGCTGAGAACAGGTTTTGTATGTACATATTGAATCATTTGTATTTCAGTGTTCCTTTTTGTCCCGCCTCTTAATGTAAGTCTGTTATTCAGTGCAGTTTTTTTTCTCAAGACTAACAATAAGTATCTTCTATCAGCTGTCCAGAAGCTTCTAGCTCCGGTACAGGAACAGATGAGCACAACGATAACCCAGGTTAGTGCCAACAGCTTGGTCCGATGACAAGCACTGTTTCATGTTATGGAAGGATTGCCAGCTCAAAGATGTTACCACACGGGATTTTACCAAATTTAATTTCTTTTACAGAAACTAACTGCTGCAGATACGGTGCTAAAAGACAGCATTGGAAAGATGGTTCGTAGCAAGGTAGGATAGATGATTGCTCAGTTGGAGTTGCTTCCGACAAATCAAGACAAGGTTGTAACTTTACTGAGACATAGTTGAACAAGTTTGATTTTCGGACGTTCTGACAGATATTTTCGGCTAGTGTGTGACATTCCTCGACAATTTTCCCCTTCACTGTTATTTTGTTAATAGTTGATTTATTTTGGATGCGTATTTAGTTTGAGCCCAGCTCTGTTGTATGCCTCTTCATCATTCATGTAGGAAATGCTGTGGAGGAAGCGCACGAATGTGCTGCAATTTTCAAGTGTCATTTCTTAAACGCGCGTAGGTAGATTTGACAAGTTTATCGCTGACAAAAAATCGGCCAATGTGTGATGAGCTGTTCAGCCAGACAAATGTGACTCGGCTAGTGCATAAGGAGGTTGATTGCAGTTGTTTAACGCTCATTGAAGCCTGTGTTCTCTTTACCTACAGCCCGTAGTGGACACGATTGGCGCGGCCGCCGCCAGTGCTCTCCAAGGACCCATTCAGGTGGGATACAGGGAGGCGTTCCAGAGCACCATCTTGCCCTCGTTCGAGAAGGCCACGCAGAGTATGTTCCAACAGATCAACGATTCGTTTCAGAGGGGGACGCAGCAGTGTAAGTACAACAGTTTTATTTATTTATTTATTTATTTATTTATTTATTTATTTATTTATTTACTTACTTACTTACTTCCTTACTTACTTACTTACTTACTTATTTATTTATTTATTTATTTATTTATAACAATATTTAGTCAGGATGCTCTCTCACATAGGTGATTTTCAGAGAGGTTCTGAGATATAACATGTTACAAATACCAATTAAACCTAAAATTACAGTAATGTAGGTTACAATGTTTTTAAATCTGACAAACGCGTGCACTAAAAAATACTAATTTACAATATCTAGTTGATTCGTTCTAAATGTAAATTATATAGTGTAAAACTGTTACCGTGTAATATGGTTTTCTCTTCGTCGATTACAGCCGTGTTTACTATTTGTGCATCAATAATTGCATTCACGTAAAATAACTTCGTTCAGCGCCAGTCAGCAGGGTTTGATCTCAACGGACGTTTGTATGGACGCTGTACATGTAAATCGATTAAAATACAAAATTCTTAAAGATGTATTAGTCTACTCCCTTCCCCGAAACCTTTCTTCAGTCATTACCTAAAAACTAAAATCTTTAACATTTTACTTTAATTATCAGCTATAAAACTGTGTTTCTATGATTCAAAGTTTTAATTGTCACTTGTATCACAAGAAACCCGTTTAAATGGGGTAAAGTCATTAAAGTCATTAGTGTAGAACACCTTTAAGTTGCTTGTTCCCCGCGTTAAATGATTAACACTTAAATGACACTCAAAGAAAACATGCAAGAAAGAAGGATTCGAACAGCTTATGAGGGAATTTCGAGTTGTTATGGTTTAAGGTTTATTTTGGAGTCCAAACGGAAGAAAGTTTTACTGAAGCTACACAAACTAATTCCCCTTCCTTCGTACCTCAACAGACCTACAACAGGTATCAGCGTCATTCAGCCAGCTGGCCAAGGAGCAGAAGGAAGCCCGCGAACCTATTGTCCAGCAGCTACAGTCTCAGGTGCAGGAGTTCCAAACGTCTTCAGAAAAACTGTCTTCAAGGTTGGAGATGAACGTGGAGAGCATGATACAAAACCAGTTCTCGTCGTTACTGCAAAGGTATTTAGATAATTCTGTATTCATTCCATGCCATGGACGATCATTTATATTTTTTAACACAGTATACTCTTTTGGTAATAAATGAAAAAGTATGGCTTGGGGTTTGGTGACCCTGGGATATGGTGACCCTGTTGTTGTAGCCGATTGAATATTACTTATCTTGCTTTTCTTCTAAGATTGTGGAAGGACGACTGCATAATTTTTATGGTGAAGAAATGTTGCATGTTGCATATCATAGCTGTAAAATGGGATTTTAAGTCACCCTCTTGAAATGGTTATTACTCCAGCTTGTTGTTTCACTACTGGTGGTGTTGTGTTCTATTTCCCAGCCATCGTGAAGATTTGCTGACCAAGTTACAGGAGGAGACACTGCAGACCATACAGGAGACTGTGGGACGGGACGTAAGGGAGATCCTCATTGAACATACACAGCAGCTCAGTGAATTGTCTTCTATGGATAGGTCCCGACAAGCCGACCCCATGCAGCAGCAGGTGAGAAGCTCATTGTCAGACTTGAGGTTGTAGTCATGATCATATTCATGTTCGTAACCAAAAGAATAAGCAAACTCAAGAGAACAGGCATGGTTATATTCTTAACAATGCTCATAGGCATAATCTTAGTCATATACTCGGAATCATTAGCAATCATTATCGTAAGCATATTCATACTCGTAATCATAATCATACATCGTGATCTTAAACATCATGATGACGGTTCAAATAACGACGATAATGACGATTATTTAGATGACAATAGTAATGATATTGATGATGACAACGATGACGTTGGTGATGATAAGAACTATGTCACCATTTTCACGTAATATCTAGTGGCTCTCTACAGTATAAGAAATTAAGATTTGAAAATAATGTTTATACTAGATATATGAACTGCAGTACTAATAATCCTCTGTCAGTAAATGTAAAACAGATATAGGTCATTGATGAGAGCTTTAGTTATTCAAAGTTGTGTGCGTGACTTGAGAAAACCTTAATAAATCCCGTACATTCCTTCAAACTTGCTTGTGGGCAAGACTTATGTGCTGTGTGCAAGAGAAATGCTGAGAGAGTTTGGCCGTTTTCATTGTTAGTGTTAGTAAGGCTTTGGCATTAAGCTGCAACAATAATGATTGTACTTTCTTCACAGAGGCGAATCACGAGCCTGTTGGAACAAGGAGCCCCCGCTGAAGCCTTCCAGGAGGTACGCAGAGGAGCTAACTGGTGGCTAGTCTAAAACTGTGGATTCGGACTTGTTTGAATGTATTCTGTGTTAGAGTTCAGGCTATAATCGTGTATGATCGAATTGCCCTAACGTCTCACAAAGCACGAATCAGTTAGAATAGAACAGCAGAAAGAAAAGGTTTGTTTTTCTACTGATAAAGAGATCACCCCTCAAAATGGAAGGCTGTATTCTCAAAACCGCCTTCTTGAAATTCTTCGGACATTTTAAATTACAGGTGTATTTGTCTTTGACCCGAAATGAAAATTGTCTGACAATCTCAAACTTAACGAACCCTAGATGTAATTAAAACGAGAGTTTAAGATATCCAGAAGATCTGGGGGGTTTTCGCTCTGTTTGTGCAGGGTTTGTACGTAAGAGCGCTGAAATGGCGAAACTTGTGCGCACATTGATTTTTTTTCGACCACATTTCCTAGGCACTGACAGCGGAGGATCTGCAGCTTGTTGTGTTCGTGTGTGAGAATGTGGAGCCGGCGGATCTGTTCTCCCAGTCGCCCCTCCCACTGGCCCAACCCATCCTCCTGTCACTCATCCAGCAGCTGTCGGTCGATCTCACAACCAATACCGACCTCAAACACAGGTAGCTCACCTTTTCTGCTCTTGCTCTTAAAGCCTTGTCTCACACTTGTGAAATAAGATAAGATAAAGAGTATGCATAAGTGTGCAACGAGATTGAATTGGATCACACCAGTGTTTCTCTATCTTTCCTTTGCGCTTTGAATTCTTAAGCTTAATCTTATTCTTATTCATGTATGTATGTATGTATGTATGTACGTATGTATGTATGTTTGTATGTATGTATGTATGTATGTATGTTTGTATGTATGTATGTATGTATGTATGTATGTAT
>JAOBYE010464752.1:0-12719 GCA_025403585.1 Parazoanthus swiftii | reverse complement strand
TCCAATGCCCCCCCCCCCCCCCCCTTTCAACGTTGGTGTTTCTCAAAAAGGCCCAAACGTTTAAGGGTTAAACGAAAAATTTTCAGACAATTTTTGGGCAGAAAGGTTTAGTTTCACAAATCAATCTTAATGTTGATGATTGATGATTTTTGTCATCACCTTTGTTGCTTTGCGATTAGTACTACAAAACGTATAACGATTATTTCTTTAACAAAATAGTCAACCTGGTGGTCTTTGTTAACCTTTTTCGTGTCGGAAGCCTAAAATAATTTAATTTCTTACAATATACATAGAAATAAGTTAAATTTGTGTCAGATGTCAAATTTCGCTGTTGATTTTACAAAGTCAGAAGCATGGTTCCTGCATTCCCCGCCAGCCGCAAACTCACCATTTTCGATAGCTGCGGAAATTGTTAAAAGCATAATTTCCGTATCCTCAGTGAAGAAGAAGTATTTGCTTTGCACATTTAAATGGAATATTACAACGGTATGTACACAGGAACAGATTTTATCATGGTGACATCCTTAGCCGATACATTTAAACTAAAGATATGATGACATGGACAAATTTTCTGTGTAACTATTGTCTACTTAGTGCGTTGGAGAGTTTTATAGAAAATAACAGGCCCTTATCCAGGAATTTTGTCTGGGGGGGGGGGTTACAAATTTTGTAAACTTGGACTCTTTAAAGCCAAATTTATGGGACAAACACACTTATGACCGTTTTTTTAGTTGTTTTGAATTGCGGTTGCACCAACTAATACGAAAAACCTATTTGGCCTTCTTCATCGTCTTATTAGACCTCCATGCCAAATGTGGACCTTTTTGGGTCTGTGGGGGGTGCATACGCACCCCGCGCACCCCCCTGTCTACGGGCCTGTTAAATATGTACGTAATTTTCTATCCCCGTGTGCTCCATGGAATTATGAAGAAGACTAGACAGAAATGTTGCTGTAGAGCATTGTACGGTTTTAATGCAGCAGAGAAAATAAGTGCTTGTTAAACCATACCAAACATATATTTTCGCATTTCTTAGGTCCTTGGTACCACGTGGTTGGAACTGTTGGACACTCGTTCGTTCAGTGGTTGTTCAAAAGCGCGTGGTTGAAAGTAAGTAAAACCATAGTGTTTCATTTTTCGATCAGGAGGTAAAATGAGGCGTTTAAAAATGCGGTCCTCGAGCTCGTCCCAGCTCCAACCGCTTAGTAAGCGCGAGAAGAACTTAGTGCTGGTTTGAGAACTTTCAACTTTCAACTTTATTAGACAAATTAAATTAATTATTTCTTTACAGTTTATTTTGGTAAGAATTCGATGCCCAGATAACAAAATAAATCATTGTAATGCATGGACCGCCTTCTGCTTGGCTACTGACGGCAGAGCTGTCAAATCGAGGTCATCTGGAAATTACGAAACACATAAATACAAATCTGTTTTGTGAACAACATGGTTGAGATTGTTCTCGGTAATATTTATATCGACACGATAATTCGTTTTTCTATTTTATATATTTTTGATTTTGCGGCAAACTAACTCAACGTATTAAAAACTTTTTATTTCTAAAATTACTGCTTCGTTAAAAAAAAGCTTTTTTTGTTTACAGTTTATAAAATATTGTCTGGTTTTTAATTTGAATGTCAAACGTTTCCAAATGGAAGAAAGTAGGTGAATCGATTAAAAAGATAAAGTTACTGCATGATGTCAATAAGTGGTACACTAATTTAGCTGTCTAAACCCAGAAATAGCAATTTGTCAAATTGGTCTGGAAAAGAGCCATTATACTAATGTATCGGTAAATTCGTCTGCTCCATATGGATTAAACGTAACTCATGGTGCAATCCGGGAAGAGATCGGTAAAAGGGCCAAAAGTATAAAAGGGGCTTATCTTCAAATATATTGCTAAAGAAACACTGCACGTTTTTCGGTTATTTGAAAACTATCATAAAAGCCCATCTCGTTTTCAACTTTAGTGTTTCAATTCGTGAGTCGGCTTGGAAGTCGCCAAGATGGTACGTGATCAACTCCACTCAAATCTGACTATAAAGGTTTGTTGACAACTTTACTACAGTGGAACCTCGACTTAACGAAGTTTCAAGGGACTGGGTTAATTAGTTCGTTATATCGAGTGTACGTTATATCGAGGTTCTATTCCATACATTTTACGGCAACTCTGACCGGGCTGTACGAAGAATTTTGTTCGTTATATCGAGGACTTCGCTGTTTAGAGGATCATTAAATCGAGTTTCTACTGTAATATAATCTGGCATGTAGATGAACTTCAATTGAAGAGAATGTTCACCTATCAATGCCTGGATTTATCACTCTTTTTGCATCGTTCCTTTTTAACTCTGCTTTGAAAAGATTTTGATTATTGCTTCTCCAGCATAAGTATTAAGTGTTTCATAAATAATGTAGTTGGTAAGTTGCTTACTCAGCAAGTTTCGTTTTCAGTTTTTAAAAATGCATATATCTCGTACTGGAAGCTTTTCAGTTTTTTGCTGTGGGTTTAAACATTTCTATAAAATATACTATGAACACTGTTCAATAGTTACACAGTGAAAATTGTCTGTGAGAAACAACTAAAACGAACGATGCGTTTCCCTCATTTTGACAATACTCACAAGTTTACTTTTGTTATGACCTTTAACTTACTGACAGCTTGCTATAAAGGAAGTATAACGCGAGAAATCTACACGTGATATGGGTCCCAGTGTGTTTTTGGAAGAAAAGTTAGTTCCCTGAGAAACCTTGAATTGCCTGAGTACAGTAATTGCGACAGGTATTACAAATTGCGACAACCGTTATTACAAATTGCGACAGGTATTACAAATTGCGACTTTATTACAAATTGCGACAGTACAGAGTGCATGTTTGCAATATTTCCCTTCAAAACAAATTGGTTTGGTAAGTCATTTAGGACTATTTTCGTTGGTAATATAGCAGTCACAGTACCGCCCGTGCTTTTTGTTGACATTTTGTGTAACAACAATAAAATATATCTAAAGAAATTTAGAACTTTCTAAAACCTAATTAGCCTCAATTATTAGTTAATACCCTCAAAATATGAACCTGTTTAAGGCCTGACCTTGAAGAATCTAGGTTCTTACACGCGGGTTTTTACTGTGGGTTTATTCGCACTACTGACTGATAGAGTATGTAAGATCCGATAAGACCGACAAATTTTATTCGTGATCTCGTACAAATACCATACTATTTGCTAAAAATGAGAAAACAACTCAGAACTTAGAAGCTCGTAAAAGCTAGGCCTAGAGAGCTAACCAGCTAGGGACCATATATTTGAGAGAACGAAAAAATACGTTTAGGTAAAGATAAGCAGGAACTGGGAAGCATCCTTTTTTTTAAATAAAGTGCTGCTTTTGGTGAAAATTAAACATTTTGCTTTGTCGAATCCGCGCCATAAGACTGAAGTTAGTTATATCAGAGCTAGTCCGGGTGTTTGCCAGCGAAATTGTCGTAGTTTATCACCACATTGTCCAGTCATTTTGCTGAGTTTTACTCCTATTTAAGTTATTTAATGTGGCTGCAGACTGTAAACCTTTGCAATCGCACTACGATCCTTTATCTTATCAACAGCTGCTAATTTTTCTTCCCTTCTACTTTTCACTCTGGCTCCTTATTCCTTCAGGTCTGCAAAACCACACTAACTACAGTTAATTCTATGATAAATCATAGTATTCTCTAAACTATTTACGAGAAAAACGTCAGTCATTATGACAAAAATAAACAACGCACACATGTATGGCAGTGAGATTACGTTATAGAAACAGACGAGTTTTCATTTTCTAGCCAATTTTAATCCCTAGCCTTTCCTTGAATGCCGTACTACTAAAGCATTGGATATCGTCAAGGTGTAATCGGTGTTGTTTTTGTCAAACCGTAATATAAGCAAGGACTGTGGTCACAGCTGTGTGGCGATAAAAAAGCTTTAAATATCCTGCAGATAGCCATAACAGTTCCGACCAAAAAAGGCCTCTTCCTGTTTAAATTACAAAATTTATACTGCTACAGACAGCTCCTTAGTTGAAACATTTCTCAAAGGCTAAGTTTAGGCTTGGTATCAAATTATCACAGCTTTTTTGTTGTGCTGCAGAAAAAAGCAAAGCGCGTGAAATACTGTTGATCTATAATGTTCCTTTATTAGCTGCTTTGTGCTTTTTCCCTCAGTCACAGATCTGGAAGATTTGTGGGAAAGGCCAACAAACATTCCTGAAGGTCAACGCACATTTCAGTTGAGGAAACGGCTGAGCCCTCAGCCTGCTCAGTTTTCCGGACGCAGATCTATGAATTTTTCCTCTTTCATCAGATTCTTCAAAACACTGTTAGCCGCCATTTTTCTTCAAGGACAAACAATAGTGACTTGGTTTCATTAGCTTGGGACCGGAACAAACACCGAACTTTTCATGAGCAGAATTAAACTGCAGTTCGGGTCGACCCAAATTATTTTTTGGGCTTTTTAGTTCAAACGTCGAACTTAAAACTTCAGACGTTCTATCCATCTACTCCAGACAGACAGAACATATCAGACGATCCAAATAGAATCTGTCGAACTAATATGTGGGCTAACGTCGAGTAATTGTTAAATTTCGTTCGACTCACAAAAAGTTCAACGTTAGACCCGCACCTAATTTCCAAAATCGACTGAGCCAGATTCTCACGTCGTACGTCTTTTGAGTTTTACCCCGCAAGGCCAAAAATATCAAATATTTCAGTTATTTTTCTCACGACCTCTCACAAAAAGTTCACCACACAAGTGAAGAAAAAGATGAGCAAACGGCCTCATGAGGGTGACAGCTCAGCCGTTTCCCCGAGTGTGCGCTAGCCTTGAATAAGATTAAGAGTGGGGGCCTTAAGCAACTTGGACGCCAACGTCCACAAAGATTGTAGCAGTGATTTTCAACCTGTCATTTTTCCCTTTTTGTTCATGAAACTAAACTCATTAGTTTGTTCTCAGATGCTAAATGCGTGAAGGTATGTCCACATGAGAAACTAAAAACTTTAATTTTGAAACCAGACGAAGATTGAAATGATTCATAATTTATTGGTCACATTTTTAAGAAAACCACAAAATTTCGGAGCTTCTAAAGATGGCGACAGAAAGGTGACCAGCTGGTTGCGTTCCCACGTGAAATCACTGTGTTCTGTAATTAAGTTTTCGGTTTTGTATAACGTTCTCTTGGACGCGAACCTTGTTGGTAAGCACCGAGGAAATGCCACCCCGGAAAAATGTTTGATTTTGATGGTATCTTGAACGGAATTTCTCAGAATTGGACACAATGTTTTCGATGACCCGGAAAAAGTTCGGTTCGAACTCAAAACTGTTCCTTTCTGCGCTTTAAATATGAGGTGAAAGTTAAAATGACTGTTTAGGACAAGAAATCAGTACCACGCTGCTCTATTTCAATTGTACTGCAAAACTCTTTTTTTTTCGGCTTCTTGATTGTTGACATGGTTGACGCAACAAAATTTCTGTATTATTTGTTAACCTTCCAATTGACAGCTCGTCCGACCTTTTAATACCTTCACCAGCCATTTTTCATATATATCCACTCATATTTCCACTCGTCCGTACTGACCTTCGCCAACCTTTGGTAGTCATCTATTTTCATACTTATTAACCACTCAAAGTTCCGCCAAGTTAGAGTTTCCAGTGGGGGAGGCTGTACTGTGTCGGTTTATCTTGTCTGAGGGTTGATAGCAACATTGAATGCTTTATTGAAGGCGATATGCAGGGGCGTACCTGGGGGGGGGATTCCAGGCGTTCCGGAACCACCCTTTTTTAATCCGTTTTTGTATTTCTTTTACTATGAGGTTTTGTTGGACTTATCTTGGTCAACCTAAATTTCGGTAATGTGGAGCCCCCCACCTCCACCCCCCCCCGTCCCTACAAAGGGGAAGCCCTTGATATGTTCTCTTCAATTCAGCCGTAGCTGAAATCCTGTTTTATTAATAATTGACCAACACCAACAGTGATAATAAGGCGTGCTGAATGAAGTGTTCCCCGGGGTACTCCCTTATATAAGCTATATACAGGGACGTGCAGCCCTTCAGGGTGAACTTTTTCGACCTTCTCACCTTCTGGTCATAAACAGGGTATATGACTTTGTGATTTTCGAAAGTTATCATAAACAGGAACTGGACGTTATCTGTTTTAGCGGGCGAATAATTATGTGGATTTTGAGCTGAAAATTGCGAACAGGATATGAATTTCCGAGACAGGTTTAGGGTCTAAAGGTCTCGGTGGAAACTAGGTTGTGTACCCCACCCCTGATGATATCCGCTCTGTTCTGTCCGCGAATTGAACTCAACTCGTGCGCTATAGATACGATATTGTCAGAGCCCAAGAGCTTTCTGAGCGATTGGTTTTGTTTTTATCTCTCTTGCGTCTTCAGTTAACATATGCTACGCACGCCATTAGTCAACAATGTCAACTGACTTTGTATGGAGAAACAGGAAGCCAGCTTTTCACATACTGAAGACTGAAGCCTAAATTTTGCCACATGATCGCCTCATTTTGCCCTCAAACTACTTGCTAGGCACAACAAACTGACTGCCTTTGAGGTAAACAATCTTTATATGTAGTGTGTGTTATTGGCCTTGGTAACCTAGAAAGACGAACTATTCGTCTGGCAAATTTAAAATGTCGTATTAGGGATGGACAGTTTAGTATCGCTGGGGAAGGGGGGGGGGGAGTAGTAGAAACTGACGATAGCACGATTGAACGATCGCTCCCTATTTAAGAAAAAGCAAAAGGTTGCACTGCTGGCTATATAATATAAGAGTCATGTAGGCAAACGTAAAAAATTATTTTCATGCGAAGTTTGCCGAGCAACAAATCTTTATACCGCATTTTTCAAATGGCATTCTGTTCTTAACCTAACTTGTACTTAAAATTCTTGGAAGTTCCTGCGTCTCGTTTAAACTAGTCGGATATGCTACTTCTTCCCGATGTGATACATTCTTGAATGATTTCGTTACTACTTTTGAAACTATATTCCTCCCAAATTTTGTAAATTTCCTATAATATACCCTAAAATATACCATATCAGCTTTGTTGACCTTAATGCTGTCCGGGCCAGGGGGGCGAATCGGATCAAACATTTTGAATTTGTCTTGGCTTGTCGGGAGCTGCCCCATAAGAGCCAATTTTTTTGTCCAAAAAAAATGGCAGTCTTCAAACAAAAAATTGGTTATTGTTTAACGGGTTTAACCCTAGTTGTGTTTTGAAATGTGCTAATTCATGATCATGATCATCATGATCATGATCATGATCATGATCATGATCATCATGATCATCATAATAACAGTACTTGTGAGTGATTATGCATAGCCTCGATGCGCTAGGAGAAAATAAAGAAATCTGGAATAACAGCATGGTCTAAATCAAAATATCGGCTTACTTTAATTTTAGTTAAAATTAAAATTGTTTCATTACATAAGAACTAAAATGATTATCATAGCAGTTCGAAAGGCTTATGACATAACTTGCACTTATTTGGTATTTGTATCACTAGAACGTAGTTCTGTCGAGTGTTGCTTGGTAAATGGCTAAGTATTCCATTAGACGCTCTCTTCGAGGCTCGCCTTTCTATAGCTTAAAAAAGAGATTGTATAATTATCAAATGGCCGGCTAGAATGCCAATATCTGTGTCATAAAAAGTATCCGAGATTAGGGCTACAGTCGACAACAAAGCAATCAACAAATTAGTGATTAACGAAGTTAAGTGCGAAGCAACAGCAGTGCATAGCCCCAGTAAGGTCGCTGAGAAATTTTACAAATGCTTCTCAGAAATTGGACCAAAACTTGCTAAAGTAAAGAGATCAAGTATGCTGATAATTAACTGATCAAAACCAAAAAATGTTTTAACTTCAAACCAACAAATTCATCAAACGTTTTAAAACTATTGTCCAAGCTTTGCAAATCAAAAGCAACAGCTCTCGACAACACTTCTGCTAAGCTGCTTAGATCTAATTTTAAGTTCGTTAACCGCTATATTCAATAAATCCATACAAATGGCTGTCTTCCCAGATGAATGGAAGAATGCTAGGGTTACACCTCTTTATAAAAGGGCGAGGAAACACAGTGATATGACCAACTATTGTCCAGTATCGATTAGCCCGGCAGTAGCAAAGGTGTTTGAGCCTATAATTTATGATAACAAAATGTTATCTTGTCACAAATCTGGATTCCGCTCGTTACCAGTCTACGCAATAACCCTTCACTATGCAGTTTTTATTCCCGGGAGCCTCGTTACTAGCACTGGGTATTGCGGCTGCACGCAAAAACAACGCCACTTCATAACTGCGAGCTGGTTCATTTTCTCCTGCACTATTTTTGAGAAATCTTTTCATTTGGCCAGCGAGTGTAAGGGTAAAACTATGTTCTAATAGTAGTATCAATTGGTGATCGATGGTTTCGAGCGCCAAAAAAAGTTTAGTATCTCACTTTCTTTTGCAATAATAGTCGTAAAAGCCCAGAAACATATCCTCTAAATATTGCTAAACAAATTTCTAATGCAAACCTTTTATCTGAATGCAGTCGTTTCTGCGATATTTTTAATTGTTTCGACCTTACTAGTTTGACCCTTTGTTGAAAATTGCAATGCACGTGTTAACAGCTCTTTCTCTCTCTTCTCTCTCTCTCTCTCTCTCTCTCTCTCTCTCTCTCTCTCTCTCTCTCTCTCTCTCTCTCTCTCTCTCGAATGATATAGAATTTCTTATTTCCCACAGTTACAGTTGAGTATATTTTGAAACTCTACCGTGAATATTAGCTCCGGACTCATCTTATGACTGCTTGAACAAAATTACTGAACTGAAGGGGTCAGAAGACTGTCTTCATTTAAATTCTTTCTTAACAAATCGAATTGGTTTTGGTGCTCGAAAACAACTATGCCCAACCAGTGCTACTTTTTGAACTTAGTTTTCCTCTTACCCTCGCTGACCAAATGAAGAGATTTCTCAAAAATAGTGTAAGCGAAATAAACCAGCTCGCAGTTTTTTTTATTGCAGCCGCTATTTTTGAATTTTGCCCTCAGCGTCCTCGGTTGCCATAGTAAGAGCGGGTCATGCAAACGAGGCTCCCGGGAATAAAAACTGCATAATGAAGGGTTATTCCGTAAACTGGATAGGCCTAAACACAATGTCACTGACATCGAAGATGTCTGAATTCGTGACCGTGACCCAAACTGGCCAACAAGAGAAGTTAGAGGGGCCATTTACCCAAGGGTGGACCGAGACGGGAGGAGATTCAATCTGTTACTTATCTGGGGCAGGTTGATTAGGTCACATATCACGTGACCAGATCACAGAACTACCACATCCCTGTGAACAAGGGGAAAGCTCAGCTAAACTGAAATATTGTGTAGTGTCCAAAATCAACCATTCCTCCAATAACATTCATTTCCTTACACAAATCATAAAAACCCTCTAATCGTTACACACTATTCATTCACAAAATCTCGCAATTGAAAGGGTCAAAGAAACTTTTATTTGAAAAACGTGTATGACACGTATTATAGATTAACACAGAACTACCACGAACGTCAATTATACTCGTTCTCCTTTTTATCATAAAAGAAGATTCAAACTACAATAAATAAAAAAGTAACTCGACATGCGCGAATGGATTTGTGGAAGCGTACAAGAGACCAGGGAATAGGGACCATCAAGGGACGTGTTCTGAATTTTAAGAACCGTGTTCAGGTTTTTTCTACAGTCTTCCACGAGTCGGGAATGTGCGAGACCGGTTCGTGTTCATTATCGGTTTCTTTTGGTTCTTTTTGCTCTTTCAAATTTGCGAATTTTTCTCTTGTAACAACCTGTCCGCTGTCACTGTCACTTTTTGCTGCTACTCTTTCCTCGCTTTCTTGCAATGCTTGCTGTTTTTCTCCTTGCAGTTCAACCTCATCAGGTTCCACGCCAGCAGGCTTGTTTTCAGAAGAAGCTTTGCAGTCTTTCCCTACAACAACAGAATAGGATTATAAACTAAAAAAAGATTAACAAGAAAAAAGACAAAGTTTGCTAGTTGTATAAGGAGACTCAGACAAACCAGTTGCTCGGCCAAACAACGACAAACACGTAAAGATCGAAAGAAAACTCAAACAATTTCACAAAGCATTCTAAATAGAGCAAGTTAAAGAGCGAAATTATTACTGACGATCCTCGGCCAGTTTCTTTGTTATACGTTTTGTTTTCTTTCTCTTATGTTTGTTGACCTTGACGGTGCACAAAACACAAAAGGTATTGAAAATGCAAATGAACAAACAGAATTAGTCAAAAATATTTGGGGCTTACACGTTGAACAAAGCAGTGTGCACTGTACCGACTCGTTTAACCTAAGACACAGCAGCTTTGTATACTACCTTTGAAGTTTGTTGAGCTTCACAACCTGTTAGTTCTATCAACTATAATTTGCATAAGCAAAGGGAGTAATCTAGAACTAAGTTATCAAAAAGATGCTAACTTAAAACCATAGTTGATAGAACTAACTGGTTGGAAAGATTAACAAACTTCAAAAGGAGTATACAAAGCTGCTTTGATTTATGTTGAACGAACCGCGACCGTGCGCACTGCTTGGTCCAGTGTCTGAGCCCAAATGGGACGCTACTAAAACCCGGAACGGTCAACGGTCAATTCATGTCGGGGGGCGGTCAATATGAGTTTGGAGGTGTGAGAATCTACACGTTCTTGGAAGGCTGGGGGATTTGAACAATTAAGAACGTCAAGCATCGCTGTATATAATGTAAATATTGACCGTTCCCTGTTTCCCGTTTCTCGTTCCGGGTTTTAGTAACGTCCGCCCAAATGTTTCTAATGTTTGGTTGTTCATATACATTCAATACCTTTGTGTTTTGTGCACGGTCACGGCCAACGAACAAAAGAAATAGAGAAGAAAAACATATAACAAAAAACGGGCCGAGTTTCATAACCACTTCTCTCTATTAACTATGTTAAAACAAAGGAGGTAGAAAACTTGCACTTATAATAAAGATTAGTTGATAAGGATTCGTTAACTGCATCGCTTACCCTCCCCAAGATCTTCAGTCTTTATCCTTGGTGACGACACCCTGCGCCGGGAAGAGATCGGCTGCTCAGATGGCGGTCTTGGCTGCTCAGGTGGCGGTCTTGGCTGGAGTTGTTGCTGCTTTTCCCCTTGATGAACTCCCGCTATACTTGACGACTCCTCCTGAGGTGGGTAGCTGCTAGGTGTATCAGTGGACAACTGTTCCCCGGGAGGGTGGGTGTCAGGATCTATTCCAACAACTGAGGTCGCAGGCGACCCGGGAAACGCTGGGGATGGTGGTGGTGCGCTGCTCTGCCCAGTCCCTGCACGGCCGGCTAGACTTCCTTTCATCTGCTTTTCCGTTGCCATTTGGTCAGCGGTTGCAGCACTGATCTATAAAGATATTAAAAACTGAGTCAATCAACTCTTGTTTTTAATACAAATATTGCAACTAGTTCAAAAAATAGTAAATATTTACAATACATAAAAGTGTTTAAAAAATGCTAAACCACAACTGCTAAAAAATCTTAGTTTCCTCTTTGTATTTACGTGTTTTTGTATAAGTAATTGTAGTTATCAATTGCCTCATCTCTTAAAATTTGACTTTTGCTGTATTTTTCAACCAGTGGCAGCCTGAATCGCCTAGTTTTCCATTTTCCAAAGTTTTCTAATTCCTTTTCAAAGTCCTATTCGGAACAGTGAAGTATACAAGTGTATGTAACAAATTTTAACGACTATGCAGTTTTCGGAAAACTTTCGTAAATCTTCGAAAAGCTTCGGATAGTTTTAAAAAACTTTCGGAAAGTTCTCAAAATGTTTCGTAACAAATAATAACGATTATACAATTTTTTTCCGAAAATCTTCGGAAATGTTCGGAATGTTGACCTGCTGCTCACGATGTTCCTCCATTTCTTTCCTGTCTTTATCCGCTGTTGACAGCATTGTCTGCTGGTGTTCCTGAAGGATGCGTTGCATTTCTCTGGGACGGGGGGCGTGGAGTTGAGGCGACCGTGACGGGGGTGGCCGGTCTTTATTCTCCTCCGTAGTACCCAAAATGTTGTCAATATCATCTATGGCAGCCTATATGGTTGATCAACAATGTTAACTGGGCAGCGCAAATTCTATTTAACGGAACTAAGGTAAATATTCATTGCAGATTTCAAACATCCAGCGACAAGTTCGAAAACGTCCACCAAAAGTTTAAACCGTCTGCTACGATCTCTCGGTAAGGAAACGAAAAAGCTCTTACTCCCGCTGGAATCATCTTTTGGACCCGCTTTTCAATATTTGCAAACAACACTGTGCTATAATTACTTCGTATTTTATGGCATTTAGATCCAATCGTTTGTAAGGAAATACAGAAGTTTGGATCAAAAGAGATTCGCCGACCTTCCGCCGTCTGCAAAATGCGAAAACAAGTCCTGAGTTATTGCCCAAAACTTCGCCACATACCAAATCGAATCAAGGCATATGTCATAGAAATTATATGAAAACTAATGTCTCAAGGAAAAACATACCTGGAAATTACTCTCTCCCTGCATGTTTGGCGCCGAGATTTCCTGATGGATCACAGACAGGTTCCGCGCAAACGTAGACAGTGAGCCTTGCAAGTCGTCACTCATCACGCTAGGTATAAAGCGAAACCGGTTTGAAAGGTTGCCGGTGTTTAGTTGAATTTTTGACCAGTAAAGCGAACAGAAAAC